>OZ030019.1:8515000-8607500 GCA_964023405.1 Apodemus agrarius | reverse complement strand
ACCTGCCTCCACTTCCCAGCACCACCATCTACCAGCTTACTCTTTTAAAATGTGGTGTGAGGAAGCCGGACGTGGTGGCGCACGCCTGTAATCCCAGCACTTGGGAGGCAGAGGCAGGCGGATTTCTGAGTTCGAGGCCAGTCTGGTTTACAGAGTGAGTTCCAGGACAGCCAGGGCTACACAGAGAAACCCTGTCTCGAAAAAACAAAACAAAACAAAACAAAACAATAAATAAATAAATAAATAAATGTGGTGTGAGTGTGTTTGTGTGTATATTGTATGTGTGCACATGTAAAGACCAGCACTCCAGTTTCTTAGCAAATGTCCTTATTGTTGACGGCAGTGTCTCCCTGAGTGTGGCGTGTAGCGACTCTGAGACTTCATTATTTTGAATGAATGATGAGGCTGTAATCTTTGGCTCGTTCCCTGCCTAGCTCATAACTTGTTTATTTTGTTCCATGAGTGCCACACACACACCTACACATATTAGACATACAAAGGACATTATCTGAAAAGAAGGGAGGAGGACTCCTGTGCTCCCCATAGAGACACGCTGCGAGGCTGCAGCCTCGGACAGGGTCAGTCATCTGTAGAGAAGCACAGAGAGATCGGTCAGTGAAGGAACACGGCGAGACTACAGGCAGATGCATTCACACAGCCATTTGGTAAATGTCCAACTGCTTACATTGCAGTGAACTTAAGATAAATGGTGAGTTAGAGGCTAGCCTGGTCTACAGAGTGAGTGCCTATGCCAGCATGGACTACAAAGCAAGTTCCAGGGCAGCCGAGACTACACAGAGAACCCTGTCTTGAGAAAACAAAGATGTATGATGCTAGGGCTGTTTGCTGCTCTATAGTAAAATAGGACTGCCCTCACTGTGCTCACAGAAAGCTGTCCTGGGCAGAACAAAGAACGATTCAATGACCAAAAAAGAAAAAAAAAAGTTAGCTGATGATTCTTAGGGAATTTTACTTTAAAGAATATCTTTTTGATCTCTGAGTATCTTTTTCAAACCTGAAAGGATATCTAGAAATCACTCAAAAGCACTAATTGTGAAGGGGAGAGATTGGTTACTTTTTATTTTTCTGTATAAAAGTATTTTGTCTGCGTGTATGCCGGCATTCCCCATGGATGCTGTACCTGCAGAGGCCATAGGGCCACCCCTGGCACTGCTGTTTCCAGTGGTTGGATGTATGCCCCACGGGCTTGCTGGGAGCTGAACTTGGGTCTTTTTTTTTTTTTTTTCTCTGTGTAGACCAGGCTGTCCTGGAACTCAGAAATCCGCCTGTCTCTGCCTCCCAAGTGTGGGTCTTCTTTAAGAGCAACAATACACTTAACAGCTGAGCCATCTCTCTAGCCTAACCATGATTAATTTTATATCATTAAAATTAAGCCATTTTCTTATTAGAGGCATAAGTCAAATGTAAAGCCCCTTGTGATTTTGAGTATTACTATACATATGAATTTCTAAAATTTTTCTATCCTGTCTAAATTTTGTAATTATTTTTCTCAGACAAATTTCCAAATGTTTACTAATATTTGCTATAAAAGATTCACTTTAGCCGGGCGGTGGTGGCGCACGCCTGTAATCCCAGCACTCTGGGAGGCAGAGGCAGGCGGATTTCTGAGTTCAAGGCCAGCCTGGTCTACAGAGTGAGTTCCAGGACAGCCAGGGCTATACAGAGAAACCCTGTCTCGAAAAATTCAAATCCAAAAAAAAAAAAAAAAAAAAAAAAGATTCACTTTTCTCATGTACCAAGGTATTTGTCATTGAATATGAAAATGTGTTGATTATTGGAGAGATAAGAAAATGAGGCCTCTGTCTATTAAATAGTCTTAAAATTAGTATCATAGGACTTGAAGATGACTCGGTGATAAGGATGCTTGCTGCCACTGCTCGAGCTGACTTTGGTCCTTGGTGCGGGTGGAGGAGAGACCTGACCTCCACAACCCCCGTGACTAGATGATTGCCGAGTAGACCTTATCTTACTCTCTTTGTTCTTCGGTAGGTCTAGGTCCAAAGAGAAAGCAGATGGTGGGGACAGCTCCAAGGAGAAGAAAAAGGACAAGGACGACAAGGAGGACGAGAAAGAGAAGGATGCCGGGGTAGGCCAGCCTGGCCCAGGGCCACAGATGTATTTGCATGGCAATCCTCCCCTCCCCTCCCCTCCCCTCTCCTCCCCTCCCCTCCCCTCCCCTCCCCTCCCCTCCTCTCCCCTCTCCCCCTTTTCCTTTCCCCCTTTCCTTCCCTTCCCTCTCCTTCCCCTCCCCTCCCCTTTTTACTTCCCTTCCCCCCTCTCCCCTTCCCTTCCCTCTTTCCCCTTTCCCCTTTCCCCCTTTCCCCCTTTCCCCCTTTCCCCTTTCCCCCTTTCCCCCTTCCCTTCCCCCCTCCTCCTCCCTTTCCCAACTAGAAGACAGGTTTTTATTCAGTAAATAACATACTCTTGGGGTTAACAATGTGATCAAATACCCTGCAGCAGGTAATCATATGGATGTTTTATTTTATGTGTATGGGTGTGTATGTCTTTGTACCACTTGTGTGCTTGGTGCCACCTGCACAGGTGCCAGGTCCTCTAGAATTGGACTTACAGATGATTGTGAGCTACCCTGTGGGCACTGGAAGTCAAACTGGAATCTTGTAGGAGAGAAGCCAGTGCTCATAACCGCCGGGCCAGCTCTGCCGCCCAGCCCTTTGGCGTTCTTTATGAGAGCACTCTTCCTTGACTCTCTCCCACCCTCTGTTCCTCACTGCATATCTCTCTCAGGGTCTTTCTCAGGCTGGTCTAGAACTAGCCCTAGCTCCCTGAGGTTACAGGTGCTAATGACCCGGTCTAGCTTTGCTTGCTTGCTTTTCTCTTTTCCTTTCCTTTCCTTTCTTTTCTTTTCTTTTCTTTTCTTTTCTTTTCTTTTCTTTTCTTTTCTTTTCTTTTTTATTATATTTTTATTTTTATTATATTTTCTTGTGGGATTACACACATGGCATGCCCCACTGCACAAGTGTGGTGGTCTGTTAGCCTTCTAAGAGTTAATTCTACGCCTTCCACTGCGTGAGGAGTTGGGGTTGGACTCAGATTCAGGCTTGCAGCAAGTGCCTTTATTTACTGAGGCATCCACCGCCTGACTTCTGATAAAATAGGAGCGTGATTAGGTCAGGGATGCGGAATCCACTTTGTGTTTAAGGGTGTCATCTACTTTTCTTTTTCTTTTCTTTCTTTGTTTTTTTTTTTAATAGTTTGGAGAATTTATTTAAAAATCGCATGTGGAGTTTACATGCTGATTGTCATTTTGATGTTCCCTCTTCCTTCCCTCCCCAAAGAACTTTGACCAGAATAAGCTGGAAGAAGAAATGAGAAAACGAAAAGAAAGAGTTGAAAAATGGCGAGAAGAGCAGCGTAAGAAGGCGATGGAGAACATCGGGGAGCTGAAGAAGGAGATCGAGGAGATGAAGCAGGGGAAGAAGTGGAGCCTGGAGGATGACGACGGTGCGGCTGGGCGCGCTGTGGGGGCTCTGCTCAGGGTTGTGCTTATTTTAACCCTCTGCTCATACCCACTGTCAAACGGAGGGCTAGAGCCAGCGCTCTGTGCGTGTTTAGCAGATGCGCCGACACCAGTCACCTCCCTAGTCCTGTTGTAACCTCCTTCAGGGCGTGTTCGGCGGGCGGTGTACAATCAGTGGTGCTGTCCATCGCCAGTGCTCCTTCTCCACCCCAGATGGAGACTGCGCAGTAAAGGTCTCGCCATCCTGTCTTCCCCCTGGCCCTGCATCTCAGTGCTTTCTGTCTCTGGTGATAGTTTGCCCGTGTTCTGGAGGTGTAGTCATGCTGTTGGTTTCTTCCTGTGTCTGGCTATTATGTTTATCCCTCCTAGACAGCGCTTCTCTCTGTGGCCCTGGCTGTCCTAGAACTCACTCTGAAGACCAGGCTGTCCTCCAACTCACGGTGCTCTGCCTGCCTCGGCCTCCCAAGTGCTGGGATTGAAGGCATGAGGCACCACGTCTGGCTTTCTGTGTCTACTTTTTAGTTTGGCATCCTGTCTTAAAGGCTCCTACTGTAGCATGTTTCACTTTATTTTACATGGCTGAGTAATAACTCTGTATTTGTGTGTGACAGGGTCTCTGTGCGTTAGCTCTGCCTGCCCTAGGATTCCCTAAGCAGACCAGGCTGGCCTTCAACTCCATGTCCCGTGTGCTGGGATTGAAGGGGATGCCACTGTTCTTGGAAGTATTTTGTTTTCCAGTTAAAACAAGAGTTCCTCTTCCTAACCCAGCAGCCCCGAGTTTGTGGTTCCCCTACTTCAGCCTCCAAACCCCGGGGTGCTGGCTTGTGCTGCTGCACCCAGTTCACACTGTGCTTTACCCGTCGACCACTCGCTGCTAGACGTCGAAGATGTGCCAGACTCACACCGAGAGTCTTGTTCTAGATACAGGGTCCTACTGTGCTGTCTGGGCTGGCCTAGAGCTCCTGCACGCAAGGCCCCTGAGCAGTTGGGACTGTAGGTGTGAGCCACTGTGCCTTCGGGATGGAGGCATTTAAGCACTCCCCTCAGTAGATGCTGATGTTTCAGCTGTAGAGTAGCCTCAGGTAAGATTTGACTTGAGAGAGCACAGTTGTGCACGTAGAGATGTAGCAGGTGGGGCCAGTGCGTTTGCTGCCGCTAGGACTGTTGGTGATGGTGAGAGTGAGGGCTCAACCACCGTTCAGAGTCTGGTGCATCCTCGTTGCCCCACCCCCCCTTTCTGATCGTAAGCACCAAGGCCTGCGCACAGATGTAATCATCTTTTAAACATAAGTGCACCTCCTGCGTTTATCCCTGAGGAGAGAACCATTCTCCCTTTATTTATAACTGAGGAGAGAACTGTTCTCCTATCTAGCTTCTGTGGTTCCGAGGCTTAGCCCGTGCTTCAGAGCTGTTCCACTGGCTTACATCCTAGCCCATTTCCTTTCTGATTTTGACTCTTAAGGTTGTAGAAAAGTAGCATCTTACAGGAAAGCAGAACTGTGGACCATTTTCTGTGGAAGTTCCACACACACAGTTTCTGTTTATAAGTGATGGTGATGTTCAAGTGTTACCAAAAGATAATTGAAGGAAAAGTGTTAAAGTGGCCTCTAGGGACTTGGAAATGGCTGTCGGCATAGATTTTGCTGTGCAAGCATGAAGACCTGAGTTGCGTTTCCTTCCTTGAACCCATGTGAGAACAGCATAGTGCTGTCCCCGGGGCCCCGTGCTGCAGGCCTAGAGAGAGGCGTATCCCTGGGACTGCCCAACTGCCTAACCTAGGTTGTATGTTCCAGGCATGGTGAAACAAGAGACTGTTTCAAAAACTAAGATGGATAACACCTGAAGGATGATAGCCTAAATTGGCTGGTGGCTACCATATATGTTTACAGAGTGGGGAGCAAGAGAAACGAATGTTATTTTTGAGAGAAAGTATTTAATATAAAATCTAGAACTGTGGGGTATGTGCGTGTGTTTGTATATTGGAAAATCTAGCCCACAGCCTGATGCATGCTAGAAAAGCCTTTCTGTTGGTGAGCTAGCTATGCGTCCCCAACTCTGAAATTCATTGAAGCATAATTATTCTTTTTCTACTCTTCAGTTAAGTGATTCACTAGTAGTTTTTTGCTCACTGTCACATAACAGTGATACATGGAGTAATAAAACTGTAAGCCTACCCGGCAGTGGTGGCACATGCCTTTAATCCTAGCACTCAGGAGGCAGAGGCAGGCGGATTTCTGAGTTCGAGGCCAGCCTGGTCTACAGAGTGAGTTCCAGGTCAGCCAGGGCTACACAGAGAAACCCTGTCTTGGAAAAAACAAAACAAAACAAAAACAAAAGAAAGCTGTAAGCCCTTCCAGGTATGACCCCTTGAGCTGGCAGGATCTGTGTCCTCGCCCACTTTGGCCCTGGGATAGCCTCAGATAGTCAGACTGTACAGCAAGCGCTTTTACCCACTAAGGCTCTCCCTGGCCTGTGTAAAGGAAGGTGGCTCTGCTGTTGTAGATGATGAGGATGATCCCGCCGAGGCTGAGAAGGAAGGCAACGAGATGGAGGACGAAGAGCTGGACCCGCTGGATGCCTACATGGAGGAGGTGAAAGAAGAGGTCAAAAAATTCAACATGAGGAGCGTGAAAGGCGGCGCAGGAAATGAGAAGGTAGGCAGCTGGCGTTGGTCAATTGTCACTCTTCTGACCCGCATGCTGAAGAGTTAGTGGGCTTTCTACCTTAAGTGGTCACAAGAGAAGAACCTAGGCTCTACTACAAGGATTAGCGGGGCACAGCTTTAGTCTATTGCGGGGTTGGGGGTGGGGGGGCGGCGAGGGGGCACAGCTTTAGGCTATTGGGGGGGGTCAGTGGGGCACTAGGGAGCAGGCGCAGGTGATCTCTGAGTTTCAGGCCAGCCTGTTCTGCATAGTGAGTTCCAGGACAGTCAGGACTATATACAAGACTGTCTTTAAAATAAAAAAACCAAAAAAGAGAAGACTGTACTAAGTTGTTTTCGTTGCATTTATTTCCTAAGTGGTGTGTGTTTTGGGGTGGGGGCATATGCATACCACAATGTGCCTGGGAGTGCGGGTGTCCGGGGAGGACTCGCAAGACTTCGCTCCTTTCTTGATTGCCAGCAAGTACCATTATCTGCTGAGCGTCTGCCTGGTCCAAAGAGTGCAGTATCTTCAGTTAAGGACGGAGTCCCAAGTCTAGAGAAGTGACTAGGGCAGTTAAGAGCACTGACTGCTCTTCCAGAGGGGCCAGCTTTGATTTCCAGACTTCACATGGTAGCTCACAACCACACCCTCTTCTGGTGTCAGCAGGGACCACATGTGCTGTGGTCCATAGACATAAACAAGTATACACATAAATTAATAGAATTTTTTTAAAAAGGTTGCCACTTTTTCGTTTTAAGGCTGAAGGGTACTTGAAAAAAAAAGCATTAAGAGTTCAGCTCTCTTGCTCCTTTAAAAACAGTCCCGGTAGTTAGAATTACAAATTGTGAGATTTATCATTGTCTTGGATTTAGTGTTCATATTTTTTTTAAATATTTATTTATATATTATATGTAAGTACACTGTAGCTGTCTTCAGACACAGCAGAAGAGGGCGTCAGATCTCATTACAGATGGTTGTGAGCCACCATGTGGTTGCTGGGATTTGAACTCAGGACCTTCGGAAGAGCAGTTAGTGCTCTTAACCGATGAACCATCTCTCCAGCCCCTAAAGAAATATATATATATATTATATATAATATATATTATATACATATATACTATATATATTTTTTTTTTAATTTTTTTTTTTTTTTTTTTTTTTTGGTTTTTTCGAGACAGGGTTTCTCTGTGTAGTCCTGGCTGTCCTGGAACTCACTCTGTAGACCAGGCTGGCCTCGAACTCAGAAATCCGCCTGCCTCTGCCTCCCAAGTGCTGAGATTACAGGTGTGCGCCACCACGCCCAGCTGTGTTCATATTTTTTTAAACCTTTGTTTTTAAACTTTTGCCAAATATTTTAATACTTCTTTTTATTTTAGAAGTCTGGGCCAACAGTCACGAAAGTTGTTACTGTGGTAACAACCAAGAAAGCAGTAGTAGATGCTGATAAGAAGAAGGGAGAGCTGATGGAGAATGACCAGGACGCCATGGAGGTGAGGCCCCTCGCTTTGCCTTGTTTATGCTTGTCTCTGAAGAGCTTGTATAGCAAAGCGCTGACGTCGATGAACTGGACAGTCACACAGACACTGGGGACATTCCTGCTGCTCAGGACCAGCAGTGCTGTGACCGGGTGGGGCTGTAGAAGGTTCTGCCTTTTTCCTCCTTTGTTGCACCTGCTTTTCCATCCCCTCCTCCTTATTGGCCCATGTCAGGCAGAGAACACGGGAAAGAAATGGTGAGCCGCCACGGCTTCCTGTTGACCTGCACTGTAAAGGTCTGAGACTTGTGAGCTCTGTGTTACTGAACTTTGAATAAAGAAAAAAAATAACCTGTAAACTTCTTAAGGAATTGATTTACTTACGTTCAAAATCGTGAACATTGTTACCTGAGATTTTTAGATGATGTGGTTTTCAGGTTCCTGAGTTGCGTGGCAGCCCTGTGGGCCAGTGTCAGAGAGCACACCGCTCCACAGAGTGGTTCCTAGGACAGAGAGGGGAGGCTTGGACAGCGAGGACTGTGTCTTCTGGAAGGGAAAATAAATAATAGACTTTACTTTTTGTCCCCCAAAATTCAAGTACTCCTCAGAGGAGGAAGAAGTTGACCTTCAAACGGCCCTCACAGGCTACCAGACAAAACAGAGAAAACTTCTAGAACCAGTTGATCATGGAAAAATTGAATATGAGCCATTCAGGAAAAACTTTTACGTTGAAGTTCCAGAGTTAGCGAAAATGTCTCAAGAAGGTAAGATGCTCTGTGAACTTCCTTAGTGTGACCTCGGAGCAAATGGCCCATTCCCTCAGGGGAGCGTGGGCAGGCCTGGGTTGATTTTGGAAGTGTTTTTTAAAAAAGCAGAATGGATTTAGTGACATAGTTCTTTGGGTTGAAAGTACTGTTCGTGTCTGATTCAAACAGACAGTGTTGGCCCTGTTAGTATGATTGACAGCTGTCACTCTACTGAGAGGTGAGCCAGGCAACTCAGTTAGAACATGTGGTTGGGCTGTCAATCATTCTGTTGCAATTAAAGAAAATGTTAAAACCACCATGTTGAAATTGGGCACTTGCTGTTATCCTTATCTTATTGCAGCAGTGATCCCGAGTGGTGGTGTTCCTGTATGGCTGTGGGCTTTTATTTGATAGCACTTGAGGGAGATGAGGCCCTTGACCCTTGACTGTCTAGTTAGCTAGGTGGAACCAGTGGAACAAAGTGTAGTAGTGTCTAACTGGGGCTTTGTTTTCTAGAGGTGAATGTGTTTCGGTTGGAAATGGAAGGCATTACGGTTAAAGGAAAAGGTTGCCCCAAGCCAATTAAATCATGGGTCCAGTGTGGAATTTCCATGAAGATCTTAAATTCCCTCAAAAAGTAAGTGTTGGTGATCATCTGCATCTGCATTTCAGTTCTGTTTCTCTATATGCCCTGGCTGTCTTGGAACTCACTATGCAGACCAGGCTGGCCTTGAACTCACAGATGCTCTTGCCTCTTCCTCCTAAGTATGTGATAAAGGTGTCTGCCACCACGCTTGGCCTTTAAATATTTTCTTTTTCATGTATTTATTCCGTGTATCTTACTGCTTGAGTAGGCACGCGTGGCATGGGTGGATAGAGGTTAGGAGAACTTGGGGAGTCTCTTCCCTCTTGTCCCCCCTGTGGAGTTCAGGTGGTATGCAAGCACCCTTTTCCACTCCGCCATCTTGCCAGCCCAGCCCTCGGCCTTTCTCTGCTCTTCACTAAATATATCTAAAGATATTCTAAATAGATCATATTTAGAAGAGCAAATGCTTGTCTTCTGAGGGGCTTAAAATGCCATGTTTCTTTTCTTTTGGGGGGAGGGTTATTTTCGAGATAAGGTTTCTCTGTGTAGTCGTGGCTGCCCTGGAACTCACTCTGTAGACCAGGCTGGCCTCGAACTCAGAAATCCACCTGCCTCTGCCTCCCAAGTGCTGGGATTTCAGGCGTGGGCCACCACTGCCCGACTTTTTTTTTTTTTTAAATTCATTTAATTGTTATTTAAATGTTGGAATGGTCTGCATGCAATAACACCTGTAGGCCAGAAGAGGGCATCGGATCCCTTTATAGGTGTCTTTAGGCACCTTGTGGTTGCTGGGAATTGAACTCAGGACCCCTGGAAGAGCAGTCAGTGCTCTTAATCTTAGAGCCATTTCACTGGCCCAAAGATAATGATTCTCATAATGCATTCTTTTTGTTTCTTTTAAAGGCATGGCTATGAAAAGCCCACACCAATCCAAACTCAAGCAATTCCTGCTATAATGTCTGGACGAGATTTGATTGGCATTGCCAAGACAGGAAGTGGAAAAACCATTGCTTTTCTTTTGCCCATGTTTAGACACATCATGGATCAGAGGTCATTAGAAGAAGGAGAGGGACCAATAGGTACAAGTCTTCTCATTACATCAGTCTTTGAAGATGTGTTTCTTATTACACCAGAAAGTTATTGATTATAACAATAAGATGTCTTTATGTGCATCTCCTTATCGATACGGCACCTTGGGGCTGATTTACCCTTACCAGCAGGTGGAGTGAGAACCTTCAGAGTTCTGGAGTGTCATCTCAGAAGTACAAAAGCAAGGATGGCCCCAGTTTTAAGCTCTGACCTAGCAGGGAGAGCCCGGTGCATCCTGTTGAGGTGTGCTCAGTCCAGATCCATGCACTGCAGAGCCAGCGTAGAAGGAGAGCTGTGACTCCTGAGGAGATGGCCGGCCTCAGGAGGTGGGGGTGCCAGTGCTCCATGGAGGATTAGGTCTTCAGACTCAGTTTCTTCTCATCTGTGCAATTCCTATTGGTGTATTCGAGTAGGGAAGTTACTAAGCTCTTGTCATGCACATACAAGGCATGGAGCCCTCTCTGTCCGTGCCTCGGAAGGAAGTGCTCTCTGGGAGCCACTGTGTGGCTTTGTAGCCCAGCGAGTCACTTAACTTTCTGTTCTGTGATTTGCTGTTGAAAACTATTTGCAATCCCTTCAAGTATTTTTCCCGAGGGTTAAGTAGGGTTTAATTTTTTTGAAGCATGTTCTTAAGAATTTCTTTGACCTTCACCTCAGTCTCTGCCATTGCTAAGGTTCTGAAATACAAGTTTTCAGAATTGATGCAGACAAAACAGGTTTGATTATGAGACACAAACTGTTTTGCGTGGGCTAAAGTATGTATGTCCTCAGGGGCACTAGGCCGGCTTCTGACATGTTTATCTTTTCAGCTGTCATCATGACTCCAACTCGAGAACTGGCTTTACAGATCACTAAAGAATGTAAGAAGTTTTCGAAGACCTTGGGACTGAGAGTGGTCTGTGTGTATGGAGGGACAGGAATCAGCGAGCAGGTAGAATAAAGCCCTCCGTCTGTCTGTATCTTCAGGTTGAATGATCCAGTGACTTAAGTGATTCTTTTGTTTTATTGTTTGATGTAAGTGATTGCCCTTAAGATCTTAAAGGTATTTGGTGGGAAAATAGTTGCAGAATAAAGTATGTGCCTGTGGTGTGCCTGTAACCCAGTGTTAGTACTGAGGAGGGAGGACCAGCAGCTCGAGGCCTTAAAACTACATAGAGTCCCTAACAGGTTGTGTATATGTGTGTAGATATGACATTTCTATAATCCCAGACTCAGAAAAGCTAAGGCAAGGGCATCACTACAAGTTTGACAGTAGCTTCATGTATGATGAGTTCTAGGCCAGCCAGGTAAATGAGGCAAGACTCTGTCTTACACCCTTCGCCTCCTAAGAATGAATGATGTAATACCGCATGTGTTTTATAAAGACTGGGTGTAACATGACTGTAGTTAACAATGCTGTTATAGATTTATAGTTTTGCCAACAGAGTAGATCTTGCAGATTTTTTTCACAAAAGAAAAAAATTGGTGACTCTGCAACACTCGACTGGATAAAGCGTTAAAGTAACTTTTATTCCCCTGATGTAATTGTCTCCAAGGCTCACCTAACCAGGCCTAACCTAGTCCTGGAAGCTTCTAGCCTCCGTACAAGCTAATCTAGGCCTAGAATGTTTTCAGCCTCCAAGACTTACTGCTGAATAAGCGCTCTCTTTCTTGTTCTTACTGGCTAGTCAATTCAGCTGTTATGGCTCAAACTCCTCTCTAAATTTGGCCTCAAACTAATTCTAGCAATCTGTTCTAATCTTGGGGCACCTTCTTGTTCTCTAGCTTTTTCTGGCTTCACCTATGTCTAGCTTGTTCTCTCTCTGACCAGAAAGGAACTGTGTGTGTGTGTGTGTGTGTGTGTGTGTGTGTGTGCGCGCGCGCGCGCATGCATATATGTGTGTCAGCTTGCTTGTGTATATTTGCCCATGTACACATGCCACAGCCCATATGTTTTGGTCAGAAGACAGCTTGTAGGAATCAGTTTTCTCCTTTGACCATGTGAGATTGGGGAGTGAAATTTAGGTTAGGTTTGGCAGCAAGCACTTTACTACGACATATCACTAGCCTTATAATATACTTCCTTAAAGACCTTAAAACGTAGAAAACAGTAGGTCATCAGGATTATTTGCCACAGAAGGATTCATTCTTGGTGGATCTATAATTATAGAAGATGACTTAGGTAAAGATTCCAGAGATTGTAATTGCTTTAGGGCTGGAGTGATGACTCAGTGGTTAGGAGCACTAAAGAGAATGGTCTAGTGCATGCCCACAGTATAACCTGCTGCACGCATATGTGTCCGTAGGGGTCAAGCAGAGGTTACCAGGCCTGAGTGCCTTTCGATGTCTGTTCTGTTTGTAAAACTGCTGGTTGTGGCTTAGAAAACCCTTGGCATGGTTTCCTAAATTTAGAAAGCTTTGATCTCTGTATTAGATTATATATTTTACTGCTTATTCTTACCCTCCTTCCTCGGTTTTGAACAATAGTTGCAAACCTTTTAGTTTCAAATTCCTGGCCCCTGGTCATCCTGCTGTCCCCGTCCATCATTGCCAGCCTCTAGTCCTGCTTAGGTTGCAAGGGCCAGATGCACTGCTCTCACATCTGTAAGAAGTAATGATGACTATAGTATACAATCTCATCCTGTCTTACTAGATTGCTGAGCTGAAAAGAGGTGCTGAAATTATTGTTTGCACACCTGGTCGAATGATTGACATGTTAGCAGCTAACAGCGGTAAGTCACAGGTATTTAATTGTTTTCTTTCCTTTTTGAACTTGACATGATTTTTGTAAAAGCAGATATGAGAAACCAACAGAGGGTTTCTATGTTTCTTCTTAAAGCTGTAATATCTTAAAATGTGAATTGTAACACATTTATTGTTGAATGTATTAATATAAGCCTTTGGCAGTTCAATTTGCATTCACAACTAATTTGGCATTTAACCTCGTCTTTTTGTTTTTTTTTATTCTTGTATTAAAAAGGTGGCATTATAGTCTTTTTATTATAAAATTCTCCCCAGGAGCTAGTATTTTATAATAATAGGCAAATTAAGTTATTGCAGCTTCAAGAACTATGTCTTTTGTAAATACTGCATGTTTTTAGCTCAAATGTTATGCTTTGTTAAAATATTCCCTATCAAAACTGATACTAAACTGTTGACATTATTTAACTTCTGTGGAGAAAGGCCCTTGAGGATATAGACCTGGGCTTCCGAGATGGTAACCGTCAAAGGTAGGTGACCTAATGCTGTTTCCAACCTTCGAGTCTCTTGGCGGCTGGAGATGTTACTAGCTGTTCTTAGTTTCTGAAGAAACAGCTTTTGGAGGTTTCCATTGCAGCGTTCTATGTGTATGTAACTGAGTTCTTGAATTCGAGAAGTGCATGTTTGTCTGCCTGAGGCTTGGGGTAAATGTAATTCTCCCTGAGGTCGTTTGGTGAGGCCTTGCACTTATGTAGCAAATGGTGGTTTGGGGATGAATGCTGACTGTATAATCCCTTGTTTTTCTCACTGTTGTATTAATTAAACCTCCTGAAATTCATCTTGATTAATATTACCTTTCCCCTTTGTCTTTTTTGTTTGTCTTTTAATAACTATTTTATACATATTTTTGCCAGGTTCTACAGTTGGTAGCAATGCTTAGTATATTGATCTTTGAGAGGATTTTCTGTATTTTTAGTTTTTAATTATGTAAGAAGCCAGGGCTATTTATTTAAACCAGTGGCAGCAATTAATAATTTAAAGTGTTTCTTTGCGTAGAAAAGTATATTTATATGTAATGCATTTATTTTTGAAGTTTGTGTAATATCTTATTGCCCAATGACATGCCCATTTAAGGTGCCTCTAACTGTATGGAAGTGGGCTGTAGAGTGATAGAGAGGCTCTGCCTCTGCAGTAGTTAGCACTGGAACTTGCTTTCCACACATGCGCTGTAATCTCTAATATGTTTTTTTCTAGGTGATGCTGTCAGATAATGGCTGATGTGGCTCGATGCTTCATCTCAGTCTTAGTTTTATGATGTGTTTTGGAGAGGGCTGTTTTCTGAATTTTACAGGTTCTTCAGGCCCTATGATGGTATGCAAGAGACGACTTTGACAAAACAAAGGGCCTCATACACCCATTGCCAGAAAGTCCTTGCCACTAGATTAAGACTTTAGACCAAAGTTTCTTTTCACTGTTTAAAGAAACCTAACCTGCCCCTCCGCTTAAGTCAGGCATTTTAGTTCCCTTTACTTATTTTTAATAAGTTCTTGGCTGTCATCATGAATTGTGGCTGATAGTTAGTTTTCTTTTGGTCTCTCTTTTCTCTTGTCACCTTAGGTCGGGTCACAAATCTTCGAAGAGTGACATATGTTGTTTTAGATGAAGCAGACAGAATGTTTGACATGGGTTTTGAACCACAGGTAATCATTCAATTTCTTTGCAATTTTAAAGTTTTATTCTTTTTTAATGTGTGTGTGGTAAGTGTCTGCGTTTGGGTGTGTGCACAGGAGTGCAGGTGGCCACAGAGGCTGGAGTGTCAGATTGCCCTGGACTGGGCTGGTGATTGGGGGCTAGTCCATGTGGACTTTTTGACTGCTATGAGAATGAAATGTTCGTGTGGTCTTGAAATCCATGCTCAGTCCATGTTACCCAGTATTACCATGTGTTAGCAGCATAGAGAATTGCAGTCACTATTTATGTTTCAGATTACATTCTTAAAACTCCTTTTTTTCGCTGGGTGTGGTGGCGCACGCCTGTAATCCTAGCACTTGGGAGGCAGAGGCAGGCGGATTTTTGAGTTCGAGGACAGCCAGGCCTACACAGAGAAACCCTGTCTTGAAAAACCAAAAAAAAAAAAAAAAAAAAACAACTCCTTTTTTTCTTCACTTTGTTTTGTTTATTTGAGACAGGGTTTCTCTGTGTAGGCCTGGCTGTCCTGAAACTTACTCTGTAGACCAGCCTGGCCTGGTCTCAGAAATCCTCCTGCCTCCGCCTCCCAAGCACTGGGATTAAAGCTGTGTGCCACCACCGCCCAGCCATATTCTTAAAACTTATTGAGGATTTTTCTTCAGACATTCCCCAGCAGTCAGAAAATATCATCGGTCAAGCTGAATTTAGAGTTCTGATAAGGAGTTACTAAAAACTTTGATGTTTTATATGGACATGTTGGTGCATGCCTATTGTTTTTTTTTTTTGTTTTGTTTTGTTTTTTTTTGTTTTTTGAGACAGGGTTTCCCTGTATAGCCCTGGCTGTCCTGGCACTCACTCTGTAGACCAGGCTGGCCTCGAACTCAGAAATCCGCCTGCCTCTGCCTCCCAAGTGCTGGGATTACAGGCGTGCGCCACCACCGCCCGGCGCATGCCTATTGTTAATGGAATACAAGGCTGTGAGGGGTGCCTGGCAGGCCCATGGCAAGGAGGTGTGCCCCTGAGACGCTAGGCCATGCTGCAACTCCGGAATAGGGGTGTGTGTGGGGGGTGAGAGCCTAGGGAAGGAGTAGAGATGGACAGACAGGAGCACAGCCATGGGGACAGAGAAGGACAGAAATGGGGGGGGGCATGCAGGAACACAGAAAGTTGGGGTGGTGAGCAGTCTTTTGATTTGCAGCCTGTACTTGGTGGCAGTAGGTGATTGTGGCAGGTGATGACATAAGCCATTGCTGGGTCCCTGGGAAGAGCCTAGTGAAATCACCTGTAAACTAACACCAATCTCAGCACTCTGGAGGCAGAGGTAGGAGGAGTTTTGCATTTGAGGCCAGTCTGGTCTACCTAGTGAGTACCAAGTTAGTCAGGACTGTGTAGAGAGGCCCTATGGCATGGTGACAAAGCCATAGAAAGCAGGTGTGAGTTGTGAGTATACTGTCAGGCCACATGTGCTTCTGGGGTGCATAGTGAAATCCTGTCTCCTGAAAGGACGGAGTGGGCATGGGAGGAAGAGTGCGAGTGGAGTGGCTGTCTACTGCCTGTCTTCCAGGGATGCTGTACCTGTCATTACGCTGTGTGGTGTGGTTAGCATTAGACACTGAGTTCAGGGTGAGATGTGAGCAGGTGGGGCCAAGCCAGGACTCAGGAATGCTTGAACACTTAACAGCTGAATAGAAGCAGACTTGGAGCAGAGGACTTACTGTCATAGTCTTCCGGTCTTCGTGAGTGTATCTGAAACCAAGTGAGGAAGCCAGAGCAAACTTGGACTCGGTTTAACGTGAAGAGGGCTGAACAAGCTTTGTTTCAGGATGGAACCCAGGCAGTCAGGTTTGGTGGCAAATTCTTTAATCTACTGAGCTGATCTTTTTATTTGTTTATTATTATTATTATTATTATTATTATTACTACTACTACTACTACTACTACTACTATTACTACTACTAAAACTCATGGAGAGGAAAAATTAGGAGTGATGAATTTTTGAGATTTATTGGCAAACAGGGTAAGTAGGGCTTCAGGTATCATGGGGGGGGCACTATTTGGATATTGATAAATCACCATGACTGAACAACTTCAGGAAGAAGGAATTTATGTTTTAGAATCTTTGATGGCAAAGTGGAGGCATGGTGACAAGCAGCAAGCATGGCGACAGGAGCAGGAGGCTGAGCACTGACTGAAGCTCAGAGCAGTCTGAAGTGATGTGGCTTTAAGCGCTCAACTCCCACTCCTTTCTGCTTTTAGAGACGTTCTTTAGCAAGTCCTCATCTCTTTTGCTCCTCAGACAGTGGGAATCAGGGGTTCAAGTACCTGCTGTCATGTAAATTAGAGCTGGCACTATTGGATATGACTCTTCTCCTGAGCTCTGTTGGGATAGGAGTAGGAAGGCTTCTCCACTGAAGTCTCTATTGAAGAAGATGATGAAAATTGAGAATGGACCATATCTTTAGTTTACATGAACACTCAACTCTTCCACTGAACTGAGTTGTTCAGTGAAACAGACATTAGGTACAGGACTCTGCTTTTCTATATATGTATGCAAATATATTCCCTTCAACTCAACTTTCTTTTTAAAATAAATAAATAAATAAATGTTTGTTTATTTATTTATATTATGTATACAGCATTCTGCCTCCATGTTTGTCTAAAGGCCAACAGATCTCATTACAGATGGTTGTGAGCAACCATGTGGTTGCTGGGAATTGAACTCAGGACCTCTGGAGAAGCAGCCTGAGCTCTTAACCAATCTCTCCAGCCAAGTTTAAAGCTTCAAGAGTAAGGAGGTCGTGGGCATGGGGAGCTGGTGCCTTCAGTAAAATACTTGCAAGCACCTGAGCATGATTGCCCAGTGTGTACAGAGCCACAGCCAGGTCAGGGCTCACTGAGTCCTGCTGCTTGGCGGGTGCTGATTTGGTTCTTTCAGAAAACATACTGCTTTTAGCTTTACTGAAGAAGAAATATACTTAATAATTTCTAAATGCTGGAAGGGAGTTGAACATGTACAAGTACATGTACTTGAGGGTGATAGGGTGGCAGGCATTATCCACCCTGTGGCAGAGAGGACAAAGACAGGGCACAAGGACCTGAGAGGTCAGCGCTCCCTAAACAGCTGTGCCGAGGACAACATGCCTGGGGTTTGACACAGTGGGAAATGAAGTTCACTCCGTTTTACCTTTTTCTTTTTCTTTTTCTTCTTTTTTTTTTTTTTTTTTAAAGATTTATTTATTTATTTGAGTACATTGTAGCTGTACAGGTGGTTGTGAGCCACCATGTGGTTGCTGGGATTTGAACTCAGGACCTTTGGAAGAACAGTCAGTGCTCTTAACCGTTGAGCCATCTCTCCAGTCCTTACCTTTTTCTAATTTACATTGATACTACATATTCGTTTGTTGTGTAGTAGGGCGGGGCATGCAAGTGCCATGATTCATGTGTGAATGTCAGAGGGCAACTTGTGGAGCCTGGCTCTTCCCTTCTACCACGGGGTCCTGGGGGCAGGGTCAGATGTCTGACATGGCGCCTTTTTAAGTCCTCTTGCCCACCCTATTTTTCCTTTCTTCTTGTGTTGCATTTTGTAGACCACATAGACTTGAAACTCTCAGAGACCAGCCTGCCTCTGCCTTCCCAGTGTTTGGGTTAAAGACTCCCTGGGATGCCATAGATGGACTTGTCCAGTCTGTGGTCATCCCCCACCCCACCCCACCCCACTCCACCCCAGTCTCACTGAGAGATCAGTGTCATTTGAATGACATCAAGTTGACATAAAAACGGGGCTTCCAGGCTCCTCCCTCCCCTCTCTCTCCCTCCCTTCATTTCTTTTCCTCCTGTGGTTGTGGGTGCACACGCATGTATATGCAGATGTGTCTGGGAATGAGAGACTGGCACCTGAAGCCCTGGCAGTGTGCACCTTGTTATTTGATGCGTGGCCTGTCATGGGACCTGAGGTTGCTGAGTAGGCTATCCTGGTTGCCCTGGAGACCTGCCCTCCTTCTGCCCTGGGGCATTTACCTGGGTGCTGGGCATCTCTCTCTCTCTCTCTCTCTCTCTCTCTCTCTCTCTCTCTCTCTCTCTCTCTCTCTCTCTCATACACACACACACACACACACACACACACAGCTCAGGTTGTACTTTTGTGGTAAAGTGAAACTGAGAACAGTAAATTCAGGTATAAAATAAGTTAAGGTGTTCTAAGATAATGAATTTAACTGAATTTCTTCCACCCCCAGACAGGGTTTCTCTGTGTAACCCTGGCTGTCCTGGAACTCACTGTGTAGACCAGGCTGGCCTCGAACTCAGGAACTCAGAAATCCGCCTGCCTCTGCCTCCCAAGTGCTGGGATTAAAGGTGCGCGCCCACCACCGCCTGGCTAACTGGATTTCTAAGATAATGAATTTAAGTTCCTCCTGCTTAATGTGAGCATTGTGTAAGTTTTTAGAGACTCACTGTATTTGTTTATCTCATTTTCTCAGGTCATGCGCATTGTGGATAATGTTCGTCCTGACCGACAGACAGTTATGTTTTCAGCCACTTTCCCTAGAGCTATGGAGGCTTTGGCCCGCAGGATCCTGAGCAAACCCATTGAGGTTCAGGTTGGAGGCAGGAGTGTGGTTTGCTCAGATGTGGAGCAACAAGTGGTAGGTGTTCGTTCAGAACTGACAGCTTTCTCGGTGGCTAGGCAGTGTGTCACTTGGTTTGGTTGTGAGGTAGGCAGGTAACTTCTAAAGTTAAGTCAGTTACAACCTTCATGTTGCCGGGTATGTGGAGCTGGCCTCAGGAAGCTCTTGAGTGCTTCCACCAGGATTGAAAGCTAGCCAGAGACATTACACACATTACTTGTCTTTGATTAAAGAAGATTTGGGGTGGAGGGAGGCTGGAGAGATGGCTCAGCAGGTAAGAGCACCAGCTACTCTTCCGAAGTCCTGAGTTCAAATCCCAGTAACCACATGGTGGCTCACAACCATCTGTAAAGAGAGCTGACATTCTCTTCCAGTGTCTGAAGACAGCTACAGTGTACTTACATATAATAAATAGATAAATCTTAAAAAAAAAAAAAAAAAAAAAAAAAAAAAAAGATTCGAGGGACAGAGAGAACCAGTGACCAGTTGCCACGGTTACAAACCTATCAGTTAAAAGTCTGCGTTTGCCTAAGCACTTTAAGGCTTAGGAAGTTATAGATTAAACAGCATTTTTGTTCTAGGACACATTTGTGTTTTTTACATTTAACTTGCTACAATTTGTTATTTTCAGATTGTGATTGAAGAAGAAAAGAAATTCTTGAAGTTACTGGAGCTTTTAGGCCATTATCAGGAGTCAGGATCTGTCATTATATTTGTGGATAAGCAGGAGCATGCTGATGGTCTTCTGAAGGACTTGATGAGAGCATCGTACCCTTGCATGTCTCTTCACGGAGGTAACGCTCACTCACCTGCGAGCATGCCGTTGCATCGGACTTCTCTGAATAATAACAGTTGCTTTGTTGTCTGTAGTGGAGGTAGAAGGAATCGGGTAGTCAGACCCAGCCTGACGGCATTCCAGCTTTGTCTAATGCAGGCTGCTCTCTGTGGCTTCTCCCTTAACTGCCTCACAGCCTTGTCTCTCACTGTACCAGCTGGGTTTTTTGGCCATTGAGCTGTTGGAATCGGCCTGTCTTCACCGTCCAGTACTAGGTTTACAGGACCAAAGAGGCATGCCTGACTGTTTACATGGGCCTTAGAGACTTGAGTTTGGGTCTTCGTTTTTGTGGAGCAAGAACTGTGTCCACTGAAGGGTATCCCTGCTTCCTTGCACCTACATGCCACACGAATCTCAGTGGACACTTTGTGAATTTCCACAGGCAAAGCGCACTACCTCGGTGGACACTGTGTGATAATTTCCACAGGTAAAGGCCTTGTACAATAAGGCTGTCCTTGAGGGAATTTCGCTGTGGAAACTCCCTGGCCAGAGAGAATTCTGAGCTCTAATCTCAGGGCAGCCTTGCCTTTATGACTTTCCTTTGATCTGTTTCCTCATTCACAAGAAGTTCTGATAGCCTGAGCTATGTGTAACCAGGCAAGAATGTTAATTAAAAGTTCATTCTTTGACCTACAATACTGGCCAAAAACCCTCAGTTCTTAGTACGACATCTTTTTGCTTAATGGTTTACATAATTACATTGATCTCCCAACGAAATGTAAACTTTTATGGCTATGTTGATGAAAGTGGCTCTGACATTGTGATTTGCAAAACTTTAACTTAACACTATGATCTCAGGTTCCCTCAGAGAGGGCCAGGTGATAATTAGGTTACTCACAAAATCTCACCAAGGTCTGAGAGATCTGGCCTAATGTCCTTTGAAGTCCCTTTTATGAATGTTAGCTATGTCTTTTTACACGGAAACACTTACTTAGCTGATTTTACATTTCCTCATGGCAAATGGTTATTGCTAATTGTCTTTTGTGCATGCTGTACTGGGTACATCCTTTGATATGTAAAGATTTCATGTTTAAAATCCCCTGGCTGACTGCAGCAAAATGCACTCAGATACCAAACTATTTCTGTGTCATGGTTTCTGTTTGCCACTTCGCCGAACTTGTGCCTTCCTGCTTCACAAAAAAATCCTGGAAATCTTCAGCCCCAACTGCAGGTAGAGAGTGTGGTCCATAGCACCTACACCTTTCTCATCATCCCAAATAGAAACTGTACCTCTTAAACAGTTTATTCTGTATTTCTCCCCTTCACCTGTCCATTGTAACTTTTGTACTATCACAAGTCTTCATGGACTTCTTATCCTGTGTACTGTATGGTATGTAATGCATTCTGTATCCTTTGTGTTTGGTCTGGTTCATGTAGTCATGATGATTTTAAGAGTCATTTTTTAAACTGTATTAGATTTTCTTCTAAAACTGGATACAATATCCTTTTACATATACTTACTATCTTCTCTTGAGTCACTTATTGATAGACCTCCCCCAGATGATTTTATTATTTGACTATTGTGTATGGTATGAACATATCCAGTGGCTTTCAGTTCCTTCTGAGTAGTGAAGTCTGAGCTTAAATTTTTGAGAAATCATCAGATTGATTTCTTTTTTTTTCTTTTTTTCTTTCTTCCTTTCTTTCTTTCTTTCTTTCTTTCTTTTTTTTTTTTTTTTGGTTTTTTTTTTTGTTTGTTTGTTTTTTTTGGTTTTTTGGATTTGGTCTTTTGGAGACAGGTTTCTCTGTATAGCCCTGGCTGTCCTGGAACTCACTCTGTAGACCAGGCTGGCCTCGAACTCAGAAATCCGCCTGCCTCTGCCTCCCAGTGATGGTTTAATGTTGTTGTTTAATGTTGTTCCTGGGTTTCGGCACCATATGATTGGATGTAAAAGAGAGAAGGGGTATTAGGGAGTGTGGCACAGTGGCGTGGGGGAAGGGGGGTGCCTAGGTGGGCCCATGCCCAAGCACCTCTTCTCCCTGAGGGGACCACGCACACATCGACATGGTATAGAATAGTTTATTTAGGGAAGAGGATGGGAGTTAATGGTGTAGAGGAGGCAGAGAGAAGCAGAGAGAGGGAGAGAGAGTGTAGAGAGGAGTGGGAGAAGAGGGGCAGGGGAGGAGAGCCCAAGAGGGGCAGATAGGTGAGAGCTAAGAGGGAGAGCCATGAGAGAGAGAGAGGACGGGCAGGCAGCCCTTTTTATAGTGGGCCAGGTTTATGGGGCGGGGCATACCTGGCTATTGCCAGGTAACTGTGGGGTGGAGCTTGGACAGAGTGCCAACACCCAGAGTACTGGGATTACAGGCGTGCGCCACCACCGCCCGGCCAGATTGATTTCTTAAGGGATTTACATTGTATATTCCTACCATTGGTATACTTGGGTGTTAGTTTCTACATCTTGAAGACAGTAAACTCTTACTGTATGCTGTGTTGTGGTTTATATGGTAGGCGCTCCCAGGTGGGTGCTGGGAATCAACCTTGAATCTTTTGCAAGAGCAAGTCTTAACTGCTGAGCCATGTCTCCGGACTGGCCAATGTACTTTTGAGCATAGAAATATTAAGGATTACTTTATGCTAAGCCACTTTTACCTTCTGAAACTAAAATGTAGCTTTAGTTCATGGTTAATATGTAAGTCTGTTGGTTTTATTTGCATTAAACGTGGGATTACGTGATTTTTTTTTAATTTAATTTTTATTTTTTTGGATTTGGTTTTTTCGAGACAGGGTTTCTCTGTATAGCCCTGGCTGTCCTGGAACTCACTCTGTAGACCAGGCTGGCCTTGAACTCAGAAATCCGCCTGCCTCTGCCTCCCAGAGTGCTGGGATTACAGGTGTGTGCCACCACCGCCCGGCTGGTGATTTTTTTTTTTAAAGGCTTGTTTATTTTATGGGTATGAGTGTTTTGACCTAAGGTGCTTTTGTGTGTGTGTGTGTGTGTGTGTGTGTGTGTGTGTGTGTGTCTGTGTGTGTGTGTCTGTCTGTCTGTCTGTCCTGCATGTGTTTTGTTCCCTCGAAGATGAGAGCAGAGCTTCAGACTCCCGGGCACCTATGAGCTGCATCACGGGGCTGGGGTTTACCTGCATACTCTGGAAGACATCCAGTGCCTTTTACCACTGAGCCATCTCTCCAGCCCTGTATTTGTTTCTTATTTCTGCATCTAGAACTTTCTCAGTGGAAATGGAAATTTTCAACATGTTTTCCTGTTTGTCTCTTTGATTGACTTGCAGGTATTGATCAATATGACAGGGACAGTATCATAAATGACTTTAAGAATGGGACCTGCAAGCTTCTGGTTGCCACTGAGCCATCTCTCCAGCCCTGTATTTGTTTCTTATTTCTGCATCTAGAACTTTCTCAGTGGAAATGGAAATTTTCAACATGTTTTCCTGTTTGTCTCTTTGATTGACTTGCAGGTATTGATCAATATGACAGGGACAGTATCATAAATGACTTTAAGAATGGGACCTGCAAGCTTCTGGTTGCCACGTCTGTTGCCGCTCGTGGTCTCGATGTGAAACATCTCATTCTTGTAGTGAATTACAGCTGCCCCAACCACTATGAAGATTACGTGCACAGAGCTGGGCGGACTGGAAGAGCAGGCAACAAGGTAAGGAAGGCCTTTGCACCTGCAGTGAAGCACAGCTGCTTAGTTTAAGGAGGGGCTAACAGAGGTTATGGTGATATTTTGAAAATCTTTAAATTAGCAGGACATATTGGATGTTGTTAATCACATATACATGTATCTCTGTATTGTTCCAATGATCAAATGTGGATCTCAAGCGATGGTACTATGGTTAGAAACATTGGCTCCTTTTGGCAGAGGATGTTGTATTCTGTTTACAGCACTCACATGGTGTCTCAGAGCCATCTGTAACTTCTGTTCCATGGGGTCTCAGCCCCCTCTTCTGGCCTCTCTAGGCACCAGACCTACATGTGGCAGTGCACTGACATGCAGGAAAACACTTATAGAGATTTAAAACCAAAATGAAGATTGTCAGGAACTCTAGTGCTCTCTAGCAGGTAGTTAGTGGTAACAGCTGATGTCTCCCGGTTTTCCTCTCTCTTCTTAGCATGTTCTGCACATAGAGATGCTTGTGCACTTCAGGGTATTTCAGCGCTTTTGGTTGGTTGTCTTCTCTGCCTGACTGATCTAGTCAGTATGTAGTCTAAGGCAGTTGTTCTCAGCCTTCCTAATGCTGCAACGTGTTAATCCAGCTCCTTATGCTGTGGTGACCCCAACCATCACTATTTTTGTTTCTATGTCATAACTAATTCTGCCAGTTTTATAAATTGTAAATATCTGATATGCAGGATGTCTGATAAGTGACCCCAAAAGGGTCAGGACCCAGGTTGAGAACCACCATTCTAACTTTGCTGTTTCGGTTGCGCAATCAGATCTTTCTTTGTCAAGACTATCCACAAACTGTATATGTGACATCACATGCAATGAAGCAATTATTTTTTTCTGTTATTCTATTTTGCAGTGCTGTTGGTGGGACCCAGAATCCTCGCAAGCCCCTTACCACTGAGCTATATGCCCAGCCAATCATTCCTTTTTTGTTGTTGTTGTTTTTTTGTTTTGTTTTGTTTTTCGAGACAGGGTTTCTCTGTGTAGCCCTGGCTGTCCTGGAACTCACTCTGTAGACCAGGCTGGCTTCGAACTCAGAAATCCACCTGCCTCTGCCTCCCAAGTGCTGGGATTAAAGGCATGAGCCACCAACGCCCGGCTCAATCATTCCTTTTTAAAAAAGAAAATAATAATATATTTCTTTTTTTTTTTTTGTAAGATTTATTTATTCATTATAAGTACACTGCAGCTGTCTTCAGACACTCCAGAAGAGGGCATCAGATCCCATTACAGATGGTTGTAAGCCACCATGTGGTTGCTGGGAATTGAACTCAGGTCCTCTAGAAGAGCAGTCAGTGCTCTTAACCACTGAGCCATCTCTCCAGCCCAATAATATATTTCTTATTTACATGGATGTTTTTCCTGCATCTGTGTTTATGTATTGTGTGCATATATTGCCCAAGGAAGCCAGAAAAGGTCGATGAGTCCCTTGGAACTGGAGTTATGAAAATTGTGAGCTGCCATGTGGGTGCTGGAAATGGACCCAGATCCTCTGCAAGAGCAGCCAGTGCTCGTAACCACAGAGTCATCGCTCAGTCTCTCTTCCCCCAGTAATTATTTTTGAAGGCATGAGGGCTTTTTGTTGTGAGGAATGAGATTATTTGACTGTAGGTGTTGCATCCTAGCAGCAGCGGTGCTGACAGGTCTTCACATTCATCTCTTCGTCCTCAGTGGCTCAGTGAGGGAGATAGGAGCTCATATTGTAGCGGAGAAACTTGAGGCACATGTAGCTGTCTCAGCTGTTAATTTGCACGTCCTTACCTGAGGCGTTCAGAGGGGCCGGAAGGTGAAGGAGCGGTACTCTGCTCTTAGAGAGCACCTTGTTTTGGTCTCCAGCTGCACATCGTGGCTCACAACTGCCTGTAACCCCCTTACTTCAGGGGGTCCTGGGCCCTCCGTGGGCTCCTCCACACCTGCACCTGAAGTGTGCACACAGGCACACTTCAAATACATGTACATACAAATACAGGAATAAAGGGGTTTTTGTTGTTTTTTGTTTTTGTAAAAGGCAGTGGTGACACATAACTTTAATCCCAGCACTTTGAAGGCAGGGGCAGGTGATCTCTGAGTTCGAGGTTAGCCCATCTACAGAGCTAGTTCTAGGACAGCCAGGGCTACACTCAGGAAAAACTGCCAAAACAAACAAACAAACAAGGAGTAGTAGCAAGTGTATGATCGGGGCCACACATACTCTCCCTCTTTCTCCTTGTGTCTGTGTGTTTATAGCGGTGGAACTCGGGATTCCTGGCTCACGGGAAGTGCAGCGGCTGAGCCTGGGTGGAAGGGGTGGGCTGGCTTAGGTGTCCGTGAAGGGAGGACCCAAGTGCAGTTCGCTTCCCTCCCCGTCCCAGGTTTCATTTTGCCTGGACTAAAAAGGTGCAGGGGACATGTGAGGACTCACGCTCTGCAGACTCCAAGGAGGGTTGTATACCTGAGTTCATTTTTGCAAAATAATTTGAAAGGAGCCTGAGTCAGCAGTGTGTTTGAGTGCATATCAAGTGTGAACACACAACACACTCTGCATTAGAGCGAGAGCAGAGCGTGAGCATGTGCCCCCTTAGTGCCAGCACTGGGCTGCACGGCTGTGGAAGGAAGGCTGCGCACACTAGCATCCTAGAAGTAAGCCGTTGAAGCTGAGACCGGGATGCCTGCACATGATCCCGGCATTGACAGAGCCCAGGCACAGGGCCTTGCCTTTAGGTCACGGCCAACATTTCTGTACAAAGAGACTGTGCTTCAAAAAGACACACCTGAAAGGGGCTGGAGAGATGGGACAGTCGTCAAGAGCATTGGCTACTCTTCTGGAGGACCCTTGGCTCACATTCCAAGGGATCGCACACCCTCTCTGGCCTCCGAAGGCAGTGCCTGTATGTGGTGCACAGGCATACATGCAGGCAAACACTCATACACAAAGTAGTTTTTAAACATTTGTCTTTCATATGACTGTCTTACTTGCATGTATGTGTGTGTACCACATGCATGCTTGGTGCCTGTGGAAGTCAGAAGAGGGCTTTGGGTCCCACAGAACTGGAGTAGGAGATGGATGTGAGCCACGTGTGGGTGACTGGAATCGAAGGTGGGTTCTCTGCGAGAGCAACAAGTGCTTTTGAGTACTGACCAGTCTCTATCCTGGGAATATTTATTTATTTATTTATTTATTTATTTTGGTTTTTCTGAGACAGGGCTTCTCTGTGTAGTCCTGGCTGTCCTGGAACTTACTCTGTAGACCAGGCTGGCTTCGAACACAGAAATCCACCTGCCTCTGCCTCCCAAGTGCTGGGATTAAAGGCGTGCACCGCCACCACCCAGCTGAAAAATTTTTTTTTTAATGTATGAGTACACTATTGCTGTTTCAGACACAACAGAAGAGGGTGTCAGATCCCATTATAGATGGTTGTGAGCCATCAAAGCAGTTTTAATTTGCTTTTTAAGGCTGTTAGACTGGAGTAATGGCTCTGTCAGTTGGGCCTGAATTCGGCATCAGCACCCATGTAAAAAGCCAGTGTGCAAGCATACACTTGTAATCCTGCCCTGGAGGCTGTGGCACACAGACAGGTAGATCCCTATGACTTGCTGGCCAGCCAGCCAAGCTTGCCTGGCAAACTCCAGGGCAGTTGGTGACCCGATAGCCCCTGAGGAACCACATATTGTGTGCTCTCTCAACAAGCATGTACACACAAGATGTAAAGACTAGGGACGTATTGGTCATTTGTTTACTTTCCATTGCCCTGCTGCTCTCTGGGTTGGTTTGTTCTGTCAGTGCTGGAATAGACTTGGCAGAACATTTCCTTCTGTTTTTTTCTTTGCATTAACAATTTTATTTACTTACTTAAAATTCCTTTTCATGAGCCGGGTGTGGTGGCACACGCCTGTAATCCCAGCACTTGGGAGGCAGAGGCAGGCGGATTTCTGAGTTCGAGGCCAGCCTGGTCTACAGAGTGAGTTCCAGGACAGCCAGGGCTACACAGAGAAACCCTGTCTCGAAAAACCAAAAAAAAAAAAAAAAAAATTCCTTTTCATATAGTAGATTTTAATCATGTTTTTCCTTCCATTCTTTATGGTGTCTTTTAATTCTGATTATTAATTCCTTTGCTCTGAAGCAGCTTTTAATCTCGTGTGATCCCATTTACCAGTTCTTGGGGTTATTTCCTGTGCTGTTGGAGTCCTTTTCAGAATGCTCTTGTATGTGCCTATAGTACACATTATAGTGGTAAATAGTTACACGCGGAGAATAAAGAATCTGTCTAGGCATAGACTGGCCTCTGATGGCGAGGGGAGAGGACACCCTGACAGGAACAGCGGAAAGTAGATCCCTCCAGCAGAGGGAACTGTCTTTTAGTGCCCGCGGTAGAAAGTCCGAAGCTGAGAGAAGGCAGACGCTCATCCGTGGAGGGGCGGAGCGGACCCTGTGTGAGGACCTCAGCCAGCTGCCTCAGCTCCCCAGTGACTGCTGGGTGTTTGTAATGGCGCAGCTTGACAGCGTAGCCCGCCTGCTGCTATTTTTTGGAAACTTCACTGGAGGGGACATTCTGCTCCACCCTGGACTCTGAGACGGGAACTCAAGGCAATCTCCGCAGCCCCGATGGCGGGTCTGATGTTACATTTGTCTGCTCACTCCCTTTGGCTCCTCCATAGTTTCTGGCCTCAGATTACACAAGAGAGCCAAAGAGATGAGCACAGCATAATATTGACACAAGAAAACAGACCTGCAGACAACACCAAAAATAGAGTCCGAAAATAAAGCAGCACAGCTGTAACCGTAGTATTCTCAAAGAAATGTCAAAATCTCCACTGAACTTAAGACAGAATGATGATGTCTGAGTAATTGTTCCTCTTCTTTTTTTTTTTTTTTTTTTTTTTTTGGTTTTTCAAGAAAGGGTTTGTGTGTGTAGCTCCGGCTGGCCAGGAACTTACTCTGTAGACCAGGCTGGCCTCGAACTCAGAAATCCGCCTGCCTCTGCCTCCCAAGTGCTGGCATTACAGGCGTGCACCACCACGCCCGGCTAATTGTTCCTCTTTTTAGTTGTGCACAATACTTGCCATCTTTGACTGCGTGTGAACTTTAGGATTGTTTTCCTCCTCAGCGATGGATGTCATTGGAATGTTCTGGGCATTGTATTGGCTCTGTGTGGTTCCTTCTCAGCAGTCTGACAGTGTCTCATTGTTAAGCCTCTGTCAGTAGCTGCAGAAGGTCTTTCCATCTTGAAGAGTCTTCTTAATACCTGTACCCACCCCCCATATAAAGCCTAGATGGGCCCAGAACTCCTTGTGTAGCTGTCGGTACCTGTGTGCGGGATGGCACTGAGGGCTTTGTGCATGCTGGGCAATCGCCCTAGACTCTGTGAATGAGGAACTTCATTTTCTTGGAAGTTTGTTAGCTGTTTTATAGGAAAGACACTGGTTTCTTCTGTTGATTTTGACTCATTTTCTTTAGGGCTATGCCTACACCTTCATCACAGAGGATCAAGCTCGATACGCAGGTGACATCATTAAAGCTCTTGAATTATCAGGGACGGCAGTGCCTCCTGACCTAGAAAAACTCTGGAGTGACTTCAAAGATCAACAGAAAGCTGTGAGTCTTTAAACTTTCTTTATATGAATCATTAGCATGACTGTAAGGTAATTATATGATAACTATATTCATTTTTTGTTGTTTTTGCTGTTTTGGGTTATCTTTGAAACAGGGTCTCTCTGTATAGCTCTGAGTGTCCTAGAACTTGGCATATAGACCAGGCTGACCTTGAACTCTTAGAAATTTATTACCTCTGCCTCCCAAATGCTCATATTAAGGTTACTCATCTTAGATATTTAGAAAGAAAAATTGCAAAAATAGAATCTTCTCTTTTGCTCTGTTTTTGTTCAGTTGGCACGTTGAACTTTGAAAATATTTAATAGTGTTTCCTCTAAAAATTAACTTTGCTAACTTTTTTCTTAAAAGGAAGGAAAAATAATTAAAAAGAGTAGTGGCTTCTCTGGCAAGGGATTCAAGTTTGATGAAACAGAACAGGCATTGGCCAATGAGAGGAAAAAGCTGCAGAAAGCCGCCCTCGGCCTGCAGGACTCTGACGATGAGGACGCCGCGGTCGATGTGAGTGTCGGGCCTGCGCGGTTATATGGAGCCCAGCTCCGAAAGAGCTGCTGTGGTTTTGTGTTGATCCAAGTTACTTACATTTAAATAATTGTAGCCTTTTATGGAAGCACTCCTTGTTTGTGTAGATACAACCAAGTTAATATTTCTAATCCTTGATGTTTTCTTTTCCTGTGGCCTAGATTGATGAACAGATTGAAAGCATGTTTAATTCAAAGAAAAGAGTGAAGGACATGGCTGCCCCCGGCACATCCAGCGTGCCTGCTCCAACAGCAGGCAATGCCGAGAAGCTAGAAATTGCCAAGAGACTGGCTCTCAGAATCAACGCTCAGAAGAACCTGGGCATCGAGTCTCAGGTATTAAGTACTTTGTTCCGAGTCGTTGTTGTCATCACTGTGACATGAGTACCGTAAGAGTGAAGATCCAAAAATGGAAAAAGGCCTAGGCTGGCCTTGCATCGTCTGTGTGCCCACGGGTGACTGTGAATTGCTGAGCCTCCTGTCTCTACTTCTTCCATGCCAAGCTTACAAGTGTGCTGTCTGAGAGTATGCCTCAGACACCACTTTAAATGTAGATCCTTTCCAGGAGTTAAGTTGAGCATGATGAACAAGTTGTGTTAGAGATTGAGTATTCAAGTATATATTATGCTCAGTGTAGGATTCTCTGATACTTTCCTTCAGAAGATCTCTGTTAGGTTTGTGTCTCAGTCAGGGCTTCTATTCCTGCACAAACATCATGACCAAGAAGCAAGTTGGGGAGGAAAGGGTTTATTGAGCTTTCCACTTCCACATTACTGTTCATCACCAAAGGAAGTCAGGACTGGAACTCAAGCAGGTCAGGAAGCAGGAGCTGATGCAGAGGCCAGATGTTGTTCCTTACTGGCTTGCTTCCCCTGGCTTGCTCAGCCTGCTTTCTTACAGAACCCAAGACTACCATCCCAGGGATGGCACCACCCACAAGGGCCCCTCCACCATTGATCACTAATTGAGAAAATGCCCCACAGCTGGATCTCATGGTGGCATTTCCTCAACTGAAGCTCCTTTCTCTGTGATAACTCCAGCCTGTGTCAGGTTGACATAAAACCAGCCAGTATAGCATGTTAGCCATGCATGGTTTCTATAGAGCAGATGAGAACCCCTGGGGTCAGAATGCCATGCCTGGTTTATATGGAGCAGATGGTGTCCCAGATCTAGAATGCCATGTCTGGTCTATACGGAGCAGATGGTGTCCCGAATCTAGAATGCCATGTCTAGTCTATATGGAGCAAATAAGCATCCCTGGGCTGAAATACTCAAATTGAAACTTTTTCCTTTGATGACCTGATGCTGAAAATGTGTCTTTCAGGCCCCAGTGCTGTACCATATGCTTTGGATTTTTTATTAGTTATGTGCATCAAATGATAAAGTCTGTACAAATATTCTCAAATTTAAAAATTTAAGCTCCAAAGTGTTTCATTCCCCAAACATTATGGATAAAAAATTCGCAGCTTGTATTGTGGTTTTGTCTTACCAAAAACTGAAAAAAAATTTCTTTTTTTCCTAATCTGTTTCATTGGTTGGGTTTATCAGGTACAGCAACAATTTCTTTGATATATGAACATCTAGTTCTCATTTAAAATAGTATGTTTAAATAATAGAGTGATATTTAAACACTTGATGTTTTAAGGTTTGGGAGTGTTTTTTTGTTATTTATTTTGGGGAGACAGGATTTCTCTGTGTAGCCCTGGCTGTCCTGGAACTCACTCTGTAGACCAGGCTGGTCTTGAACTCAGAGATTACTGCCTCTGCCTCTCCAGTATTGGGATTAAAGGTGTTTTCCACCACAGCCTGGCTGAGATTTTGGTTTTTTAAACATAGGGTTTCATATGTTCCCTAGCCTTACAGTCCCTGGTTCCCTAGAGCTTACGTCACTTCCTTTCCTCTGCCTCCTAAGTGTTAAGATGACAGGAGTATGCCATTGCTTTTAAGTAAAACAAAAGGTTTCTAGCATACCCAAAGGATGGTGTAATTGATTTTGACAGTATTTTGAAGATTCTGAGTGAGTCACTTACTGCTTACTGAGTGAGTGTGGATGGAGCGCTGTGGGTGGGGTGTTTCAGTGACAGTGCTGGCACAGGCGTGGAATGCAGTGGAGATGCCTGGTGGTCATGGGCTGTATTGTGTTGAGAGACCAGTGCCTCCTGAGATGGCTGTTGAGTGTCCTGTCTTGGATGACAGAGGGGTAAGTGACAGCCTCAGTTGTGAACACACTCTGTGGATGACATGTGGCGCTCTGGGAGTCGTGTGTGGTGAGGCCATGGTGCTTTCTCTGCAGCTGAGGTTTGACTGGAACTCTTCTTAAAACTGTAGGACGTGATGCAGCAGGCCACCAATGCCATCCTCAGAGGGGGAACTATTCTGGCTCCCACCGTGTCTGCGAAAACCATTGCAGAGCAGCTTGCAGAGAAGATCAATGCCAAGCTCAATTACGTGCCTCTGGAGAAACAGGAAGAAGAGAGGCAGGAGGGTGGGCAGAGCGAATCTTTCAAGAGATACGAGGAAGAATTAGAAATTAATGACTTCCCACAGGCAAGTAACAGATTTAAAGGTTCTTATGTTGTGAGGTAGAAGCACTTCATTCAGAACAGAATCCCTTCCTTAAAGGATAGAAACGGTTTGTCAGGCTTTTGGTGGTGGTGGTCTGTGTTGGTTTATTTCTTGACACAGGCTTCATAGTATAGCCTGGCCTCAAGTTCGTCATGTTGCTGAGGATGACCTTATTGGCTGATCCTCCTACCTGAGTGTGGGATCTCGGAGAGGCAGCACTGCCCCTGACTGTGCACTAGAGGGAGACCCTAGGTGATAGGTGCCAGGCGTCTAGCCCTTCAGTCCTTCAGCACTGAGCTGTATCTCCAGCCCCTGAAACAGGATTCTCTTTATGTGTACACTAACTATTTGGTTTTTACCTTTGTAGGGGTTAGTAATTGATGCTTTTTCAACTCAGAATTTTAGGCTACTTGTATCTTGTGTATTTGTGGGAGGGGCACAGGCATCAGGATTGGAAGTCAGAGGACAGCTTGCAGGAAGGAGTTCTCCTCTCACAGGGCAGGTTCCAGGGCTTGAGCTCAGCTCACCAGTTGGCCAGCAGGGACCTTTATCCACTGAGGCTCTCGCCTGCTCTGAGCCCAGATGCTTATGTGGTAATATAATTCCCCAACCCTTTCTTTCAGACGGCGAGGTGGAAAGTCACCTCTAAGGAAGCCCTGCAGAGGATCAGTGAGTACTCTGAAGCCGCCATCACGATCAGAGGGACCTACTTCCCCCCTGGCAAGGAGCCCAAAGAAGGAGAGCGGAAGATATACTTGGCAATCGAAAGTGCGTATCATGGCTTCTGTTGGGCGCTTGAGTTAGATCCCAGCTGGTAGAGACAGAACACGGGTCATGCGAAGTTGATAGTAGGAAAGACTGAAAATGAGGAACCCTTTAAGAAATGAGTTTTGGGGCAAATCATCATAATCAAATTATAATATCAAAAATATTAAAATATCATTGTACAGAGAACAAAACAAAAAGAAAAAAAGAAATATAAGTTGCTTGATGTCTTACTAGGAGTTCAGTGACCAGATAAATAATAAAGCTGAAAGATCTATTTGTGGGATTTAAGTTTGGAAGTTTTTACAAAGAAAGTATGAATTTTAAGAGCATCCATTTTTCTTTTCTTCTTCTTATGTTTCAAATCCTGAGCGCTTAATGATTTTGTCTCTTCGTCGTGCACGGGCTGTCTGGCCATCTCTGTGTGGTTCTTATCTAATGCCCGCGCTGTCCGAGTGAGCTCAGCTGACACAGGGTTCACGGACTGAGCCGGAGACCCAGTGCAGTTGAGTAGTCTGAACTGTGTGTTTTCTAATGGGTCATCAGGTGCCAACGAACTGGCTGTGCAGAAGGCGAAGGCGGAGATCACCAGGCTCATAAAGGAAGAACTGATCCGGCTGGTGAGTGGACCCCAGGCCTTGTTTCAGTTATTCTTTCACTGAACTTTAATACACGCAGGCGTAGAGATCATAAACTCCCCTTGCCAGTGGAACGCCTGTAATCACGGCACTTTGAATTCAAGACCAGGCTGCTGGGCTACTTAGAGACCCTATCTCCATACAGAGATACCTTAATGAATTTGTAGAGCAGGCACAGCCCTGTAATCACTATCCAGATGAAGGTGTGCAGACCATTGCACTCTCTGGAAGCCTGGCCTCTGACCTCCATGTCACTATTCCTCACCCTCAGATGCAACAAGTGTGTGACTGTAATGTTGGAGGTTAGTTCTGTGTGTTGTCACTCTGTGTGGTTATTGTGTGCTGCCCACTGGTTTTATATCAGCTTTATATTGAGAAGGCCAGTCTGTTGTAGGTCGCAACAATACATTCCTTGACATACCATCTAGACCCAGCAGGGCTAGGCACATCCTCTGCACCAAGGCCCAACCAAGCAGTCCAGGGAGGGAGAAGGGGAACCAAGGGCAGGGGACAGGCTCAGACAGCCCCCAGTCCACTTGTTGGGAACCCACATGACGACCAAGCTGCACATCTGCTACAGATGGGGAGGGGTCTAGGTCCAGCCCCTGCATGCTCCCTGGTTGGTGACGCGGGCTCTCTGAGCCCTGTGCTCCCAGGTTAGCCGACTCTGGGTCTTGTGGTGTCCTTGACCCCTCCTGCTTGCTCTCTATCTCCCACTCTCCCACAAGACTCCCGGGGCTCATCCTGATGTTTGGCTGTGCGTCTCTGCATCTGTATCTTCTGCAGCATGAAGTCTCTCAGGAGACAGTTATATTAGACTCCTCTCTGTAAGCATAGCAGAGGATCATTAACAGTGTCAGGGGTTGGCTCTCTCATATGGGATGGGTTTCGGGTTGCGGCAATCATTGGTTGGCTATAAGAGCAGAGTTCTTTATTAAACAATTCTGTCTTCCTCTGCTCAATAGCATGAGGCCCTCCCCCCTATGGTTTTCATTTTTGGTTTTGGAGACGGGGTTTCTCCATAGCTCTTGCTGTCCTAGAATTCTCTGGCAATTGCTGGGATTTAAGGCATACATAACTACACCTGGCTAACAGTAGCCTTTTTATTTTAACTCTCTGAAAGTTTTACAGATTGTTAAAGACTGATCTTAAACATTGACTTCTTTGTGTTTTTTTCTAACCTTCTGTCTTTTATTTTCCATCATAGCAAAATTCATACCAACCAACCAACAAAGGACGATACAAAGTATTATAAACACCGGAGCCACTTTGTACCTGTGCTGTCTGTGATGTTTACAGTGTATTGTAAAGTAAGACTTTTAAAATTCTGTCTTGCTTATTTTTTAAAATAAAAAAAATAAGGACGACTCTTTGGTCAAGAGTCATCTGTAAGTACTACCCCATACCCATCCAAACTCCATTTAAATCAGACCTGTTTTCAGAGTGTGATGTTCTTCAATGTAAACCTTAGATATCAACACCTTAAATATCTGGAAGACGTTGGGATTTTGTACTGAATGCAGTAATAAAGTTTGTCAGGCCCGGAGGGGTCACTGACCTATCCTTCCAGTGGAGTCTGATGTGCTTGTCACCTAAGAAAAGGGAAAAAGTCCTTGTCATGTCTCGTCGCCTCTACGCTCACACCTTACTGGACTGCGCGGAGCATACAACTGGATCTTAGAATGTTGTGCTGAAAGTTCACAAAACAGGCTCAGAGTTTTTAATTTAATCAGAAATGAGTAATAGTCAAGCCTTGGTCTCAAAGTTAAAATTATATAATGGGATTTTTGCATTTCTTTCTTATTTCCTTGGGGAGCACAGGCTTGCTGTGAACTCATGATCCTCCCGATCTGCCTTTCCAGTGCTAGGTTTTAGCACACTCGGCTTCCCACTTCTTTCTACTGTGCGAGTGTTACTATTTCAGGTTCTCTCTCACCCTCTGGCTTTGCCTGAGCACTAACTTCTTTATTGACTCCTTTAGAGAAAGTGATTGTGATGAATGCATACTACATGTCATTCCTGTGTATCAAGTGCTTCCTTAGTCCTCGATATTATGGTACATACTATACCTTAATACTTTTAATCTAACTTTCCTTTAGAATGATGGAGTAGGTTATGAATTTTCCCCCTTATTAAAACAAGGCCTGGTGGTGCATGCCTGTAATCACAGCACCGAGGAGGCAAAGGAGAAGGATCATGAATGTGAAGCCAGTTTGGCCTTACATAGTAAAGCCCCATGTCAGAAGCAGTGCAGACAAGGCTGACACGGGTCAGCAGGACGCACTGGCTTTGCATGCTCAGGGTCTAACACAGAAACAAAGCGTTTTGTTAACTGCTGGTTGTTGGGCAGCTGAGGCGACTCGGTGGATGTGGTTCTTGACGCCCAACCTGATCACCTCAGTTCAACCCCTTGGATCCATATAGCATAACGGCACGTTGTTCTGTGATACACATTGCTGTGCGTATGTGCTCTCTGATGAACACACAGGTGTAAATAAATGTAGTGAACAGAAATAAACAAATTGCTGGGCGTGGTGGCGCACGCCTGTAATCCCAGCACTTGGGAGGCAGAGGCAGGCGGATTTCTGAGTTCGAGGCCAGCTTGGTCTACAGAGTGAGTTCCAGGACAGCCTGGGCTACACAGAGAAACCCTGTCTTGAAAAACCAAAAAAAAAAAAAAAAAAAAAAAAAAAGAAATAAACAAATTACATCAAATACTGGTATTTACATTTCATACCGCAGCATTTCTTAGTAAAATTTGGTGAACAGAGAATCAAAAATTGCACTTTAGAGTGTTTGAGGTTTAATTCTGAATAATTGGATTACCTAAAGAGACAGAACAATCTTTTATTTAAACCAGGTGTGGTGGCACCCACCTGTAATCCAGCCTGTGGGCAGCAGAGGCAGGATGGTCCCTGAGTTCAAGACCAGCCTGTTCTTCCCTGCATCTGGTTTTACATACTGAGTTTCAGGATAGCCAGAGCTACACAGTGAGACCCAGTCTTATAAAAAAAAGAACATGCAAATATATGTGTATATATTGTTGATTTAGAGGTTAATTTTTTTTTAAGTCAACGTACTGGAGTTGTTAAATACTTTCAATGCAAGAGCGATGATTCAGTGTTTAAGAGCACCTGTTACTCTTTTAGAGGACCCAGGTTCAGATCTCAACACCCATGGCAGCTTACAGTTTGCTGTAGTTCTAGTGAATAAATCTAAAGGACAATAAACCAATGTAACATAGTTAAAAGCCATAGCAATGGCCAAGTATCCTACTTGCTAAGTGTAAGGTTACTTACTTGTACTAGAAAAGTAAAATCTACTTGGGAAATATTTTTAGACCTTCACATACCCAGTTACTTCATTCAATAGAGCAACCAGTCACAGCAGAAGGAGAGAGAGTCCCAGTCACCAGCACGGCTTCCGGCCTGGTTTATTTATTGCTTCTCTTCATCGCCCAGGTGTAGTTTGTTACTTTCAGTGTACACAGCAGCCACACTGGTGCAGTGGTGCTCCCAGAAACTGCACACTGGTCAGTGGTGCTCTCTGAACTCCCTGTCTCCCAGGAGAGTCAGAAGTTACATCATATCACATTTTCTGTTTGTGTTCTAGCTGTGAAGAAACACTGGTAGCATTTTGATCTAAAGTGAAATCTTGCCCAGCATATCTGTTAGTGTCAGCACTGACTGATTTTTAAAGTTTTAATGATGTACAGTTTGATTTGCTTTTTAATGCACTATCAATATTTGCTCCTGCTCTCTAACTTCCTTACAGAATAAAGTTGATTCAGTCGGCATTTGTCTCAGATTATCTTTCCTTGAATGCTTTCTCTTTTGTTTTTTCTCTAATCTTTTTATTTGTAGACATCTAAGAGAAGTATTAGTCGTTTTGCATTTCTTGTTTTGTCTTTTCGAGACAGGGTTTGTCTGTATAGCCCTGGCTGTCCTGGAACTCACTCTGTAGATCAGGATGGCCTCGAACTCAGAAATCCACCTACCTCTGCCTCCCAAGTGCTGGGATTAAGGGCATGTGCCACCACTGCCTGGCTCTTTTTGCATTTCTTAAGACACAGTCTCACTGTGTAGCACTGGCTAGCCTCGAACGTGCTCTGTAGACCAGTTTGGCATTGAACTCACAGTTTAGATATATATCTATCTGTTCTGCCTCCTAGGTGCTGGAGAGCACACATGCTGTGCATATTCTTTTTTTTTTTTTTTTTTTTTTTTTTTTGGTTTTTCGAGACAGGGTTTCTCTGTGTAGTCCTGGCTGTCCTGGAACTCACTCTGTAGACCAAGCTGGCCTCGAACTCAGAAATCCGCCTGCCTCTGCCTCCCAAGTGCTGGGATTACAGGCGTGTGCCACGCCTGGCGTGTGCATATTCTTTTAAGAAAAAAGTTCTCAGTTTATCAAATATGCATCTTAAAGACATAAATGTTAATTTTAGGCATATGTGCTTTTTGTCTGCGTGCGTGAGAGAGACAGAGACTGGACTTATAAAGCCAGACGGGGCATTGGTTTTGTGGTGCATGAAAACATAATATTGTCGGGGGGGGGGGGTTACTGGGAATTAAAAATTAAATGAGAAATTTTAAAGTTATGAACCGGTTTTCTTAGGCCGGGCGGTGGTGGCACGTGCCTTTAGTCCCAGCACTTGGGAGGCAGAGGCAGGCGGATTTCTGACTTTGAGGCCAACCTGATCTACAGAGTGAGTTCCAGGACAGCCAGGGCTACACAGAGAAACCCTGTCTCGGGGGAAAAAGAAGGAAGAAAGGAAAGGTTTTCTTTAAACCTTCTTGACTTAAACCAGGTGTGATAGTGCATGCCTTTAATCCCAACGCTTGTGGGCAGAAGCAGGTGGATCTTTGAATTTTAAGCCCTCCTGGTGTACAAACTTCCAGGATAGCCAGGGCTACACATGGAAACCCTGCCTCAAAACAAAACAAATTTTCTTTCACTTTTGATTATCAAATATATATTCTTTTCAAAAGTACATATTTTATGTTATATGTCTGTGTTTTGTGCTTGGTTGCCTTGCATGAGCCCTGGGTCTGTTCATCATCCCAGAAGAGCCAGAGGAGGAGGAGCACAGACGTGAAGCCACAGCGCCGGGTTCCCAGCAGCCCATCCCGCACACGCCTTTCCGTGACTACATGGGTAACTGGCCTTGCGGTGTGCATGTATTCTAATTAGTTTCCACAATGCCTCTGGGGCTTCTGAGTCGTCTTTGGAGCAGTAGTTTCTAGATACCAAGTTTGTTTTCTCAACATCACACACACAAAACAATGTAATGAATTAACTGGAGTTGAGTTTTGCCTATTTTAAATGGGAAACTCAGTCTAGACTTGGGAGGTTTATGAGTGCATCCAGTCTTCTGTAGGGTCTGCTGGGGTTTTTTGTTTTTTTAACTACATTTGTACCTTTTTTTTTTTTTTAATTATTTATTATATGTAAGTACACTATAGTTGCCACCAGAAGAGGGCATCAGATCTCATTACAGATGGTTGTGAGCCACCATGTGATTGCTGGGAATTGAACTCAGGACCTCCAGAAGAGTAGTCAGTGCTCTTACCCGCAGAGCCATCTCTCCAGGCCCATTTGTATCTTTCTTAAAAATTGCATTTTATATACTTTTTATGTGTGTGCATGTGTGCTTGTGAGTGTGTCCTCCATGGCCCAGCTGGGGAGGTTTGGAATCGGGTCCCAGGAGTTGGGAATTTTGCTTCTGCAGGGGACCGAGCTGTGCCTGTGAGCTCCTCTGCCCACCAAGCCGTCTCACCTGCTCCACAGCAGCTTCTCGAGACTGGAAAACGAGGAACAAAGTCCCTGCCATCTGAGCCACCTCTGAGCTCCTACAGTTTAGCATGCATGTCACAGACACATGAAAAACAGACCAGCCATTTTTATTGCACTAAGTACCATTTTTGTTTTGTTTTGTTTTGTTTTGTTTTTTCGAGACAGGGTTTCTCTGTGTAGCCCTGGCTGTCCTGGAACTCACTCTGTAGACCAGGCTGGCCTCGAACTCAGAAATCTGCCTGCTTCTGCCTCCCAAGTGCTGGGATTACAGCCGTGCGCCACCACCAATGTAGATGGGAAGGTAAAGGGTGTGTGTGTGTGTGTGTGTGTGTGTGTGTGTGTGTGTGTGTGTTCATCCGTCCATCTGTCTGCCCCAGAGGCAACAGCAGCAAAGATAAAACAACTCTGTGCTAGTTGTGAGAGCTTTTGAGCTATCCAAGGTTATTAAAAGTAGCTGGCCTGTGTGTGTCTCATTCAAGAATCCAAAGGGCTCCTGAAGAGGCGCAGGACATGCACGACTCGCTGTGAGCCAAAGTGGTTTAACAAATCCACCACTGGGGCATGGGTTGCCAAAAGGCAGCTACACTACTGAGGAGTCTCTGCTCACATGATCCGGAGCAAGGGAGGTGACCTTGATCTCCTGGAGGCTTGTGAGCCTTCCCCTCCGCTCTCCAAGGGAAAGTTAAGAGGCATAGTCTCAAGAGTGTCTCTTGGGAAGCCAGAAATGCTCTTGAGGCAGAAAAGGAAGGGGAAAAGTGCAAGAAAGCAAAATATCAGCACCGGAGAGATGGCTCAGTGGTTAAGAGCACTAACTGCTCTTCCCAAGGTCTTGAGTTCAATTCCCAGCAACCACAGGGTGGCTCACAACCATCTGTAATGAGATCTGATGCCCTCTTCTGGAGTGCTCACATATAATAAATAAACCTTTAAAACAAAACAAAAAACAAACAAACAAACAAAAAAGCTGGACAGTAGTGGCACATGCCTTAAATCCCAGCATTTGGGAGGCAGAGGCAGGTGGATTTCTGAGTTTGAGAACAGCCTGGTCTACAGAGTGAGTTCCAGGACAGCCAGGACTATACAGACAAATCCTGACTCAATAAACAAAAAAAAGAAAGCAAAGTATCTTCTCTCACCCGCAAAGTCTGATTGAAGTCTTTAGCTGAGAACAGAGAGTGGTAGTCCAGTGTTTGCTGTGAAGACTACCTAGAGATGCTTTGTTTATGTAGAGAATTCCAGGTATAGGGCTGAAGAGATGGCCCATGGGTAAAGGCACTTCTTACCTAGTCCAGAGACCTGAATACGGTTCCCAAGACACGCATGGTGAAAGAAGGCAACCTGGTCCCATACGCTGCCCTCTGACCTTCCCGCAAACTCTGTGCAGCCCGTGCCTCCAAATTAAAATGTAATAAAAATAAGAACGCCATATACCCAGCTCAAAATGCCTGTAACCTTCAGCACCATCTCTTTCTGACTTCTCCTGAAGCTCTCTGAAGAGTCTGTCTTCTACAGGTGGCAGTGTGGGCCTCCCTTGCCCTTTCCTGCTGCTTTTGATGAGAGGATCATGTTCACCCTAGAGAAAACAGCTAATCAATAGTGGCCAGATCTTTTTGTTAGTTAGTGGTAAGGCTTCATTGGAGTAATAGTCAATTTCTAAGTAAAAAGCGTGGACCCATAAAGCCATTCTCTCTGCGAATGGCTCTGAGCTTTTTGGCAGCAGTGTCTATACTGCAGAGAGTTCTCACCAGATAACGACTTTGAGCCAGGTGTGATGGCACCCACTTAATCTCAGCTGCTCTGTATGAGATCCTGTCTCCAGAAAAATATTACTGCTTTGCGGGGTCTTGAAAAACTGATTTTTCAACCTTTCTTCATTGCTATTTGGGGGGAATGAATTATAGATTACACTGAAGAGAATCTGTTGGGGTGACTCCTGATGTTCCGCTTGGTTGGGTCTGTAATCAACAGAGACACATTTGCATGGGCCTTTGAGGGCGTGTCCAAGAGTTGTTAGCTCTAGGAAGTAGGAGATGCTGCCTGCCAAGAATGTGGTGCTCTCCAGAAGCATCCGGAGCCCAGGAACAAGCAGTGTTGCCTGTTCCTTCACTCCTTCCTGGTGAGTGCACCGCCACCACCATCACTGTTGGCTTGCCCTCACATACAAACCCACCCTCAGGCCTTCTGGGCTAGCTTGGGACTGCTGACGCACCATTCTCATGGACTGAACAGCTACTGGGTGCTCAGCCGGCATGCGGACAGCCATTGTAGGTTAAAGCGGTCTAGTAAATTCCTCCCATGTATGTATTTCTGTCATTTGTATTCTTTTAGAAAATCCTAACCACGACATGAGCTTCAGGCCTGCCTTGTTCCTTTCTGTAGCAGACTTTCCTGGAATGATCTGGAATGATGGTTAAGAATGTTCAGGGTGATTGATAGCTCAGTTGGTAAGTGCTTGCCTCAAAAGCATGAACACAGGAGTTCTGTCCCCACCTTTAAAACCCATATATGGAACTCAGAGTAAGAATGAACACAACAACGGGCTGGAGAGAGAGATGGTTCAGAGGTCAAGAGCACTGGCTGCTCTTCCAAAGGTCATGAGTTCAGTTCCCAGCAACCACATGGTGGCTCATCATCTAAAATGAGGTCTGATGCCCTCTTCTGGCTTGCAGATATATGTGTAGATAGAACACTCATATACATAAATAAGTAAAACTTTTTTTAAAAAAATGAAAACAAAAAATGGCCCCACAGACTGACATTTTTCAGTGGTTTAAGGGGAGGCATTAGGTGCAACCTTGTTGGAGTGTCACTAAGTTGAGGGTTTCAAGTACCCAAGCCAGGCTTAGTGGCTCTCTGTCCCTGCTGCCTGTGGATCTGGATATAGAACGCAGCTACCTATCCAGCACCATGTCTGTCTGCATGCTGCCATGCCTCTCAACAGTGTGATGCTGGACTAAACCAATGCAATGCACCACCCCCCCCCCCCCAGACAGGCATTCACTATGTAGCCTTAGCTGTCCTGGAACTTGCTATGTAGACCTGCTGGCCTTGGCCTTGGGTAAGACTCTGGCAAGCCTTAGCTTACCAGGGACCCCCCCCCAAGTGCATAATGTGGAGCTGGGAATGAATGCAAAAAGCAAGATGAATTTATTGTTCCAACACGTTGGGGTCATCCTACACCCGAAGGAGAGGTGGTGATCCCACACAGCCCGTTTGGTCAGTATTTGTACAGTTTTTAGAGCGGCAGCCATTAGGCACAATGTGATTGGCAGAACAGTGTGACTTTAAAACTGATTGGTCTCTAGGTGGCGAGGACTTCCCTTGTCTGTAGGTGGCCAATGGTAGTGGTCGGTCCCCACCCACCCACTGTCTGAGGAATCTTCATTAGCCTCTCCCTTCTGGAGAGGAGGGGTGCCTAAGTGTTCCAGGACCTTTCTCTTCCAGGAGAGGGGTCTGGTGGAATTTTTCAAAGTTCCTGAGCTGACCTCTTCACTTGAACTGCCTCAGCCTCCCAGGTGCTGGGACTAAAGGTGTGCACCAAAGTGCTCGGCTCTCAATGCTTTTATGAGAACTGCCATGGTCAAGGTTTTCTTCGCAGCCATAGAACACTGTCTAAGACACCGAGTAAACATATGGAGCACGTGCAAGTGTAATTCCAGTGCTGAGGAGGCAGAGCTACGTGATCCCTTGGGGCTTGCTAGCCAGCCAGCCTGGCCTGCTTAGCCAGTGAGAGATTGTGTCTCAAGAAATAAGGTGAACAGCAATGTGGACCAGCAGCCGCATTGTCCTCTGGCCTCTACTTATGTGCACAGAAAAAAAGATCTGAAATTAGATGTTAGACCTTATTGTCTCTTAAAAATTCACCACTTTTCATGTTTCTTACAAGTTCTGGCACTTTCCCTAAATTCTTAGTTGTGAAGTTGGAGTACCTCTGTAATTTTTTAAAAATATTTCTTTTAATGTCTCTTTCTTACAAACAGTAACCAGTTCCCTTAACTCTCTGCCAGCCCTCCTCCCGGTTTCCAGTCCCGTCCCTTCAGATGTTTCTCCTTGCCAGTCAGCTCGAGCTGTCCTTTCAGCTTCCCCAATACTAGCAGCTCCAAACTCTAACTTGCTGAGGCTTAGTCCGTTGCTATGGATTATAGGGCTAAATTCTGTGTCCCAAGGTCCAGTTGCCTCAAGAAGAGGCACAATGAATTCTCACATATACCAGCTTTTGTTGTGCCGACTTTACTTTTTTTTTTTTTTTTTTTTTTTTTTTTGGCTTTTTCGAGACAGGGTTTCTCTGTATAGCACTGGCTGTCCTGGAACTCACTCTGTAGACCAGGCTGGCCTCGAACTCAGAAATCCGCCTGTCTCTGCCTCCCAAGTGCTGGGATTACAGGCGTGTGCCACCACTGCCCTGCCAGACTTTACTTAATTCAAAACTACTGGTTGAGTAAAGATGCCTACAGCCTGTAGCTGGGCAGAAGAGAGGTAGGTGGGGCTTCGGTTCCAGGGCTTGGGGGTCTGGGGTGGAGACCAGGAGGAGAGAGGGAGGAGGGGAAGGAGGAAGGGGCCATGGGGTAGGTAGATTGTGAGCACATCACCGTTGACGGCCGGCTGGCCAGCCGGTTAGAATAGGAGCAGCCCAGGTGGGCCGTGGCGAGTTGCATCTTGGGCAGTCGACAGTGAAGTGCAGTAGCACAGAGGGTTGATGTCTGCTCAGGCCTCACGCTTTGAAGGTTTGTTATAAATGTGCTCTGTGGGCTGGAGAGATGGCTCAGTGGTTAAGGGCACTGACTGCTCTTCCTGAGGTCGAGTTCAAATCCCAGCAACCACATGGTGGCTCACAGCCATCCGTGATGAGATCTGATGCTCTCTTCTGGTGTGTCTGAAGACAGCTACAGTGTCTTACAAATAATAAATAAATTACTTACAAATAATAAATAAATAAATCTTTAAAAAATGTGCTCTGTGTCTCTCTTTTTTCTTTTTCTTTTTTTTTTTTTTTTTTTTTTTTTTTTTGGTTTTTCAAGACAGGGTTTCTCTGTGTAGTCCTGGCTGTCCTGGAGCTCACTCCGAAGACCAGGTTGGCCTCGAACTCAGAAATCCGCCTGCCTCTGCCTCCCAAGTGCTGGGATTAAAGGTGTGCACCACCAACGCCCGGCTGTGCTCTGTGTCTCTTACTTTGGAATGAAATGCTCTAGGGTGAGGTAGAAACCCCCAATTAATATTTACCACCACCACCACCACTATGCTAGCCTACCTGCTCCGCTCAGCTTCTCCCGGCTCAAGGCTCACGGACTCGTCTCCTCACTCTGCCAGCCCAGTCCACTGTCTGCTGTCTCCTCACAATATTGTCTCGGGCACAACTTGGCTTCTTCTGCTCAACAGACTATTTTCACTCTGCTCGGTGTCTCTTTTTTGTCTCTAATCCTACTTCCCTCTCTCAGCCCTGCTTGGTTTTATATCCTCTCCTGTTCCCAGAAGTCCAAGAGGCAACAGACACTGAAGGTCATAGGGTCAAGTACTCCTTGTAAGTCTGTCCTGTGTCTGACGCCCAAGTTAGGGTTCCCCAAGACAAACTCAATCCTATTGAGAGCGATGCTCTCCTGAAATCACTGAAGGCTGCGTGTGTGTGGCCTCTCAAGCGCAGCCTCTCCTGTCTGAACTGGAGCTCTAGTAGTGCTTTCCTGCTAAACAATCACCTTCCCAGAGAGCTCAGAGTTTGCTTTTGTTTGAAACTAAGTCCTCGGTCAGTAGTTCCCAACCTGTGGGTTGTGAAATCCTCCATCTCCAAAAAAATTTATGATTTCATAACACTGGCAAAAGTAGGATTATGAAGTAGCAATAAAATGGTTGGGGGGGGGGGCTACCAAAATTTGGGCAACAGGAAGGTTGAGAACCTCCACTGTTCTTTGTAGCCCTGTCTGTCCTATAACTGGCTGTGTAGACCAGGCTGTTGAACTCACAGAGATCCTCCTGCCTCTGCCTCCCCAGTGCTGGGATTAAAGGCATGTTCCCCCACATCCAGCTTTTGTTCAGAGTTTTTACTGGAGGTCATGTAGGCAGATCACTGTCCATGTGGTAATCTGTCTCCAGTTCCGTTGGAGATGGCACTGATAGGGTGCAACCCAGCAGGCCTCTGCTGAATCACGTTGATAAGACACGTCTCCAAGCCCAGTTCGAAAGACTGAAGAACTGTACCTGAATCCAGGATAATTCTACAGCAAAGTGACTCAGAAGGGAACACTTTCGACCAAAATGGAATTAGGCTAGTGGCTCAGCCTTTTAGGATGAAGGATGTGGCACATTCTACAGATGTCAGGGATTTAAAAAACACAACTAAATACTACTGGGCATCGCACAAAATACATTTATTACACATCTTGGCGTCTGAGAGCCCTAACACCATCACCATCTGAACAGCTTCATGTTTGGAGGTAGGCAATCTCACCCTACCCACCCTTAAGAAAGTAACGGGCAAATAAATAAATAAACAAAACAAAAACCCCACAAGCTGGGCAGTGGTGGCGCATGACTTTAATGCATGACTAACTTGGAAGGCAGGCGGATTTCGAAGTTCGAGGGCAGCCTTGTCTACAGAGTGAGTTCCAGGACAGCCTGGGATATACAGAGTACCCTTGTCTCAAAAACACTCTCCCCCACGGCCCCCCCCCCAAAAAAAAAAGAAAGTAAACGGCAGACAATGCGTCTTAATGGCTGCAGACTGACAAACCATGATCAAACATGGTTTACGAACAGCTGTGAAAACGGCTTCTAGACGACAGCAGCAGGATTCAAAGGCTGCCCGCGTCACTGAGCAATCCTGTGTTCTGAGAAATTTGCTGCGTGGAAGATCCAATGTTCAGCCAGGCCAACCGCACGCCCTTCTTGGCGGGACCGTAGCTCCGCACCGGCCGCGTCCAATCCGCGCGTGCGCGGGCTGCTCGGCCAGTCTCGCGATACTTAGGTGTGCCTCGCCTGCGCCTGCGCGAGCGGCTCTCACATTCCGGGGCTGTGGCGTCTTCCTCCCGCTTCCGGGGCCCGCGGTGAGGGCTCTTGGGAGTCGGGCACTGGCGTGGGCCTCGCCTCGCCGCCGCCTCCGCCGCCGGCCCTCTGCCGTGACTGGACTGGGCCGCCCGGAGCGGGCGCGGCCGGAGTGAACGGAACGGGCGGGAGCTTTCCTGCCTATGGGCGGCCCCTGGGCGCTCTGAGGGCCGGGCTCCGAGCGGCCGAGGTAGGGCGCGGGGCGGCGGCTGGCGAGGGGCCCGGCGAGCGAGGGCGCGGGATGCGGCGGCGAGCGCGGGCGCCTCCTTCCTCCCGGGCGGCCGGGCCCGCGGTACTTCCGCCCGGGCGCCCGCCGGCCTCGCGGCAGACGGAAGTCACGACGCGGGCCGCGCAGCCGGGGCTGCAGGGTGGGCGCGGGGCTGCAGGCTCGCCCTCGAGCTGCGGTAGTCCCCGCATCCCGGCGACCCGGCGGGGATCGCCTCGGCTTCCAGTTAGGATGCTGGCTTGGGGAGCCGCGTGGGGCACGGCTAAGGAGCGCAGAGAAGACAAAGGAGACCGTTATTTATGTTGTGTCCTGGTAGCTAAACTTCTCTCGAGGAGCGGAGCAGCGTCCTCAGTGATTGACACGGCCTCCCACACACTAGTTTAGAATTATAAAATAATATGGAATTATATATAGTAGTTAGCCACATAGTAACAAAACCCCGAGGATTATGCGATATTTGATCTTTGGAGGAGAACGGGTTGTGGGCCTTTGAAGCTTTGCTATATTTACAAAGCTTCAAGGTGTCTTGTGAATTTACTAAAAATAGTTTTCTTGGGAGCAATGTCTGCCACATTCAAGCTAAAAAAACCAGTGATTTTTTTCATTGAAAGACGGCAGGATTAAACACCCACAGTAAAACTTAAGGCAGACCGCAGCAGACCTTCCAAACTACTAATTTAGTCACAGTAAAACTCGTGAGCTTCCTTAAACTTTCCAGTGAACCATTTTAAAAGATACTTCTTCATTTGTTTCGAGCAAGGCATTGGGTTCCGCCCTTAGTACCACAAACAAAACAAAATCAACTGTAGCCTTTGCTTTGCAACACAATTTGTTCTATAACTCCTAGCTTAAATTCCACCCACGTCTTAAGAGAAATTCTTCCCACTTTCTCAAATGGAACCCTACATCATTTTAGTGAACTTTGCATGGAAAGAATCCAAGAATAGCTGGGGGAAAAGCAATTATCAGCGTGTACTGATCTTGAGGAGAACTAGGGTTTGGTTCCCTGCACTGCGTGGCACAACTGGAACTCCAGGTGTTGCACCCCGGGGACACTCACACTCATTTGTTCTCATGAAGACAAGCGTAATTTTTTTTTTTTTTTTTTTTTTTTTTGGTTTTTCGAGACAGGGTTTCTCTGTGTAGTCCTGGCTGTCCTGGAACTCACTCTGTAGACTAGGCTGGCCTCAAACTCAGAAATCTGTCTGCCTCTGCCTCCCAAGTGCTGGGATTACAGGCGTGCGCCACCACGCCCGGCACAAGACAAGCGTAATTTAAAAGATAAGGTAATAGCTGACCAAGCATGTTGGTTAACATCTTTACACCCATTACTTGCTTGGTGAGGCAGGAGGATTGTTAAGAGTTTCAGGTCAGCCTAGACAAAGAGTAAGACAAACCACAAAAATTAAAAACCAAAGAATTGCCGGGCAGTGGTGGTGTGTGCCTTTAATCCCAGCACTTGGGAGGCAGAAGCAGATTTCTGAGTTCGAAGCCAGCCTGGTCTACAGAGTGAATTCCAGGACAGCCAGGACTACACAGAGGAACCCTGTCTCGAAAAAACAAACAAACAAAACAAACAAACAAAAAAACAGAGTGAGTTCCAGGATAGCCAGGGCTATACAGAGAAATCCTGTCTCGAAAAAAAAACAAAAAACAAACAAAAAAACCCCCAAAGAATTATTATCAGGTAGTCTTAGAATGGAAAGAGCAGGCATTTTGAAGAACAGGATTAATGCTGATGTGTTATTTAAATGCTGGTATTTATCATGCCTGTAAATATATGTGGTGGTTTTATATACAAAGGATTTCCTAGTGCTGAACTAGGTTGTAAGAATATTTTCCCCGGGCTGGAGAGATGGCTCGGTGGGTAAGAGCACTAGTTGGTCTTGGAAAGGTCCTGAGTTCAATTCCCAGTAACCACAGGGTTGCTCACAACAGTCTATATAATGGGATCTGATGCCCCTCTTCTGTCATGCAGACATACATGCAAATAAAGTATGAATATGTATATAAATAAATAAGTCTTAACATTTTTTTCCCTTTATCTGGCAGTCCCATGTGTAAGAGAAAGAACTCTCACTACCTCATTTCTTGCTTTCTATGAAGCTCGGGGCTGGTTGTGCCTCTGGATTCTCTGATTCAGCCTTCCCAGTGATGAGATTCGCAGCCATTGGTGCACATGTGTATGCATTCATGTTGTCTGAAGTCAGTGCCAGGTGTCTTCCTTGGTTGCTGCTCTCCATTTTAGGTTTTTGAGATAAAGTCTCCTACTGAACTTGATCCCGGAACTCTTGTATTTGAGTAGACACTGACCAGAGTCCCTGGCTGTGCTGGAATTTGCGATGCACTATCTAGAGAAAATTTTGGTTGTCATAAATTTTGTGGAAAAGCAGTATTACATCTAGTGGGGTTCTGTTAAATAGCCTCAGTGTAGAGAAGACGTGCCTGGCTGCCGTGACTGTATGCCCTGCCAGCACAAACTGTTGGTGCTCTTTTCAGATTGTCTAAATTCCTGTTTGGCTTTGTAATCTAATGAGTGTCCCTGACAGGTTGCTTAAAGTCATTTCCCATTACTTTAAAGAAAGGAAAAAAAGGCTTGTGTGTGTGAGAGAGAGAGAGAGAGAGCGCGCGAGAGAGAGCGCGCGCAAGTACATACATGTTTATGTGACTGTGTTTATACAAAGGCCAGGGTGTTGAGTGTCTTCTGTGTTTGTGCTTGACTGTCTGTCTCTCTCTTTCTGTCTCTGGTTTTACTGATGGGTTTTCTTTGTGTAGCCCTGGCTGTCCTGGAATTAGCTCTGTAGACTAGGCTGGCCTTGAACTCAGCGATCACCTGCCTCTGCTTCCTGAGTTCTGGGATTGAAAATGAGTCACCCGAGCAAGGCTCTGCCTATCGTTTTGAGGCAGGGGCTCCCCCTGAACCTGGAGCTTCTTTTTTCTCAGCTAAGTTGGAATCTCAAGCTCCATTGGTCTTCCCGACTCCACTCCTATCATCAAGCTCTATGTATAGGCAGAACTGGTCTGCAAGGTAGGTAGGTGCTAATATCCAAACTCTAGTCCTTAGAATTGTCCATCGACCGCTGTTAACTGCGGAGCCGGTCTCCAGTCCCTGTTCCTGTTTCTTTAACAAAGCTTACACTGAGGATTGTGTGCAAAGTGCTTGGTATATAGAGAATGCTCAGAAACCAACTTTAGGTAATATGTTTAAAACTTACCTTGAGGATTTCTATTTCTTTATTCTTTTTTTTTCTTTTCTTTTTTCTGTTGTTGCTTGTTTATTTTCCAAGACAGGGTTTCTCTGGCTCTCCTGGAACCCCTGTAGACCAGGCTGACTAGGAACTAAGAGATCCGACTGCTTTGCCTCTGTGCTGGGACTAAAGGCACGTGCCAGATCTATTTGTTTCTTGAAATTAGAATTGGAGCTAGTGAAGTAAGTATTGATAGTTGGCTCTTATATCTTGGGGAAGTGAGTAAAAATTATTTTAATATTTTTTTTCATTGACTAGTTTTATAATTTCAAGTCTATGTTGTTCTGACCATAAACAGATAGCTTCTCAATGTGCTTTTTACTTCATAATTGAAACCTTAAACCACCTGGGCAACAACTGTTGCATCTCAGCAGACACTGGGTTGAGTAGCATGTGCCCTACAGTATGAGTCCTCTCTCCTGCGCTTCCAGGACTAAGTGCCTTACTCTGGTCTCTGGGAGGAAGTGCAGCTTTATGTATGTGGAGGACACCACTGCAGGCGGGGCCTTAACATGCTTGGTCTATCTTAAATCTGAGTCAGAGCTCATGGCCTGTCTTTCTTGCATTATAATATTTTGGCCTGAAAAACTCATTGCCCATGTGGTACAGACTTATATAGAAGGGAAAAAAAAATCACAGACAAAACAGTGACTTTGGACTTGTTCAAGGCTCTGTAAAGCAAGAAGATGGCATATCCTGTTATGACTTGTTTGGCATTAAGTTGTTTTTGATTTGTTTTGTTTTAAAGATTTATTTTTTTATTATATGTAAGTACACTGTAGCTGTCTTCAGACATTCTAGAAGAGGGCATGAGATCTCATTACAGATGGTTGTGAGCCCCCATGTGGTTGCTGGGAATTAAACTTGGGACCTCTGGAAGAACAGTCAGTGCTTTCAGCTGCTGAGCCATCTCTCCAGCCCTGGCATTAAGCTTATGTCTTGGGAGTAAATGGTATTTGATTGTTACCATGTTTTTGATGTTTTGGTCTTGACTGACTGTGTCTCTGTCTTCTGAGGTAGCTAAGCCTCTGTGCTGATATTTTACTGCCTTTTTTTTTTTTTTCTTTTTTTTTTTCTTTTTTTTTTTTTTTTTTTTTTGGTTTTTTTGAGACAGGGTTTCTCTGTGTAGCCCTGGCTGTCCTGGAACTCACTCGGTAGACCAGGCTGGCCTCGAACTCAGAAATCCGCCTGCCTCTGCCTCCCAAGTGCTGGGATTAAAGGCGTGCGCCACCACCGCCCGGCTATTTTACTGCCTTTTGTTTGCAGAGAGTCCATCTGTGTGCTGGGCCAAGACATTGTGTTTCTTGCTTGACAATATCGGTTTTGAAAAGTGTAACACACACTGGAGTCTGTATAAATAATCCATTACCATAATGACTGGGTGACCCCTTGTGAAAACTGATCCGGTTAAGAGTACACAAGTGAGAATGTGCTGCAGTATCCAGGAAGGCATGCTAAGGTTAGGCAAGGACAACCATTTTAATAAGAGTTCCTGGGTTTTATTTGTGTTGAAACTTTTTTTAACATTTCTCTCTCTCTCTCTCTCTCTCTCTCTCTCTCTCTCTGTGTGTGTGTGTGTGTGTGTGTGTGTGTGTGTTGTGCAAGTATGTGGATATCAGAGGACAATTTGAGAGTAGATTTGTCTACCTTTCTGGTTATGGGAATTGAACTTATATGTCAGGTTTGGATATGTCAGGTTTGGTGGCAAGGGGCTTTACCTGCTGAGTTATCTTTTTGTTTTTGGATTTTATCTTTCTAGGGTTTGAAAACTTAAAAAGAAAAAAGCCTACAAAATATTAATTTTCTACTTACATCAACCTTAATCAGAATGTTATAGGTATTAGTGTTTTAAGTTTTCAGAAGAATTTAGATTTTTTTTTAAAGATTTATTTATTTATGTACATGAGTATACAGTAGCTATCTTCAAACACCAGAAGAGGGCACCAGATCTCATTACAGATGGTTGTGAGCCACCATGTGGTTGCTGGGAATTGAACTCAGGACCTCTGGAAGAGCAGATTGTATTTTTTTTTTAAGATTTATTTGTTATTATATGTAAATACACTGTAGCTGTCTTCAGACACACCAGAAAAGGGCGTCAGATCTCATTACAGATGGTGTGAGCCACCATGTGGTTGCTGGGATTTGAACTCAGGACCTTTAGAAGAACAGTCAGTCCTCCTAACCACTGAGTCATATCTCTACCACCACCCCTCCTTTTTTTAAAAGAATTATTTATTTTATGTATGTGAGTACACTGTAGCTATTTTCAGACACACCAGAAGAGTGCATTAGATCCCATTACGATTGTTTTGAGCCACCATGTGGTTGCTGGGAATTGAACTCAGAACCTCTGGAAGAGCAGTCAGTGCTCTTAACCGCTGAGCCATCTCTCCAGCTCTTAGAAAATTAGATTTTTAAAAAATAATTGTATGCCTATATGTATGTATGTTTACCATGGGCATGCTTGGTGTCCAAGGAGCTCAGAAGAGGATGTCAGTTCCCTGGAAGTGGAATTATTACTGATGGTGTGATGATGTAGGTGCTGGGACCTGAACCTTGGTCCATTGCAAGAGCAGCAAATCTTCTGCTGAGCCATTGGTCCAGCCTCTAATTGAGTGCTCTTAGGTGACATTTGTTCCTACCTATAACTGAGAAAAACCATGACTCTTGGATGCTGTTTGTGGTGTGACTTTTTGGGGGAGACATGGACAACAATGTACTCTAGGTTGGGCACCAACAAATCAAAGAAACCCTAGTCAAGGCTGGCTTAGTGAACCAGCAGTTAGGGTACGTACGGCTGTGTAGGCCAGTCATCACTGAACAAGCTACCCAGCATGGGTCACGACCTAAGACCCCTCATCCCTACAACTCCTGTCCACCTTGCCAGGGGTCTGGGTTCACTACTCTTTCTCCTTAGTGTCTGCTTCCTGGTTTTATAAACTTGTAGGGGAAGGGAGAGTAAATCTTCTAATTGAATTCTGGGCCTCTTGCCTCAAGGAAGGAATGCTTTCTTTAGTTGGTGGGAGCAGGGAGTCTGTTATGGAGCAGTGGAAGTGTTTTGGAGTATACCCTATTGCCCTAATTCAGGTAGTCTACATAGTTGTTAAAAGATGCTTTTCCCGTTGCATTCTGTCATACAGATAGGTATTCATATGTATTTGTCTCTGTTTTTGGTAGAAAATGATGCATCCTGTGGCCGGCAGTAATCCAGCGTTCTGTGGGCCTGGCAAGCCGTCCTGCCTCAGTGAAGATGCCATGAGAGCGGCCGATCAGTTTGATCTGTACTCCTCTCCGCAGAGCAAGTACAGCCACACAGTCAGCCATAAGCCAATGGTCTGTCAGAGGCAAGACCCGTTAAACGAACCACACTTGCAGCCTACCAGTGGGAGAAACATAGAGATAAAAGATGAACTAAAGAAAAAGAAAAACCTCAACCGATCCGGTAAGCGAGGCCGGCCTTCGGGAACTACCAAGTCAGCGGGATACCGGACCAGCACAGGCCGACCCCTGGGGACGACCAAAGCAGCTGGATTTAAAACAAGTCCAGGCAGACCTTTGGGCACAACCAAAGCTGCGGGCTACAAAGTCAGTCCAGGGAGACCTCCAGGTAGCATTAAAGCCCTGTCCCGTCTTGCAGATCTTGGCTATGGCTGTGGCACTGCTGCCTTTCCTTACCCTATGATGCATAGTAGAGTGGTTCATGGGCTCCAGGAACCGAGTGGTGAAGTCAAGCCGCCCAGTGAGTGAGTGAGGCAGTAGAGCACGGGTTAGGAGCAGATTGTCAGTCACCCCAAAGCTTGTTGCTTTAAGTTGACATGATCTTACTATGTGGACTCCAGTTCTGGTTCTGTTTGCTCTCCCTCACCCTGCACTTTTTCTTTCTTTTTGGCTCAGAAGCTGCCACAGTTAAGAAATGCACTTTGGGCAGGAATAGAATATTGTATCTGTGTTGTGCACAGTTCACCACACTCAGCTAAGTCATTTGCTTTCCCTTTGTGCTGGTTGTTTTGTTTTGGTTTTTTTGAGACATGGTTTCTCTGTGTGGCCCTGGCTGTCCTGGAACTCACTCTGTAGACCAGGCTGGCCTCGAACTCAGAAATCCACCTGCCTCTCTCTCTGCCTCCCAAGCACTGGGATTAAAGGTGTGCCCCTGTCTGCCTACTTGTTCCAAGTGGACTCCTCCTGTGCTAAGCAGCTGCCCAAGTTAACTTTCCCTTGTGAGTAACCCAGTGTGAGGCATTGTAACTGAAGGGGCAGAACAGTAACTAGTGAGCAGATCACAGGGGCGGCTGTGTGAGTTTAGAACTCTGAAGTAAGACACAGCTGTCTGGAAGCTTTGGAACTTAAAACGCAGCTTCTTATTTATTGATTTGCATGACATTAGTTGATCATTAATCCTAAAGCATTGTTGAGTGTCTGCCTTGCAGAGATTATAGTTACAGGGTATGTGTTTTTCAGTTGCCTAAGAGCGTATGCACCAAACACTACAAACAACTCATACTTAGAGCCCTTGAATACTTCATAAACCTGCACATTATATTTAATATACAAGAAAAAAAGAACCCTTAAAAGTCTGCATGTAACTATAATCATTCTGTTTTGTCTTTCACATACTTAGTGAGTTTCAAAGTATTATATTTAAAAACATTTATTACTATTGTTCATTTATTTAGAATGGTTTTTTAGTTTTTCTGAGTAATTGTTATTATACTGCGTTAGTACTTAACTGCATTTTCAGGTTTATATCTACCAAAGGACACAAATTGAGTGGTCAGCTGCAAAATTGGTCTAAGCAGTAAGCAGTTTCCTGGCTGTCGAGACCCAAATACCAATAAATGTAACACAGTATGAATGAAACCTGTAAAATGAATGCTGGTTAGAAGAAGGACGACCACTTCTTCCAAAGAAGTCTCCCTAGTGAGGCTTGCCTTAGGCACAGTATAGAAAAGAGACAGATACTGGGCGTGGAGGTCTGCTTAGGGAAGGATCATCTTTTCTGAAAGATTTCTCATTAATACACATTTTATTCTGAGTTTTAAGTAAAATGTTACGAACTTTTAAATTGAAAAGCTTTCCCTAGGCTAGGTGTGGTGGCCCGTGGATTTGATGCCAGCATTTGGGAGGCTGAGGCAGGCAGATCTCTGAGTTTGAGGTCTATATAGTGCCAGGACAGCCAGTGCTAGTTAGAGGCCCCCCTCTTAGAAAACAAAACGAAACAGAAAAGCTTTTACCGAACTTAAAAAATTATGCTTTTTTACTTGCATTTTAAAATGCCTTTGAGATTAAAATGTAGATTTACAGGACTTAAAAACTTTTAAAAAAATCAGAAATTTAAAAAGACTGGTTGGTTAGGCTTGCTTTCAGTCTATGCAAATTGACTGTATGTAAACACCATGTTCCAGACCTTCATCAGGACAAACAGCAAATCTCAGGTGCCCCATGAGCTGACAAAACAGCTGGCATGCGCGCCTACAGGAAGCTGTTCCATTGCACGTGGGCTCAGTAACCTCAGCAGTATGAGCTTCGCTTCGCACAAACTGTCGGGGACAGCGAGCAGTGCAGGGGACAGCGAGCAGTGCAGGGGACAGCGAGCAGTGCTGGGTGAGCACTTAACCAGCTGTAACGTCCAGACAGCTAAAGTGCTTCATTTTCCTCTTGCAGAAGCCTAGAGTATAAGACTTAATAGTTTCCTTAGAGCAGTGTAGCTTCTGACACATGCACATGCTTGCGTCTCCATTGATGTGTTCATCTGTCACTTAGCCGTGCCTGAAGTTGTTCAGCGCTGGCTGTTTAGAAGTCCTTGCACAGCTAGTTCCTGAAGACAGTTGAAATAGTCTAGCGTAGAATAATCTCACCACCAAATGTTAAGGACTTGGATGCATGTTGTGTTTCCTAGTGAGTACACACGGCATCCTTTCAGTTTGACTTCATTCCTGGTTTTGTACCTTGTCACTTCTTGCCCTTCCCACACCCATCCCCTTCCCTCAGCTCTTCAGTACATCTCCTCAGTGGTGCTGGGCTGTGTGTTAGAGGATAGAGTGGGTTATTGTATAATGAGTTTCCGATACATGTTCATGAAATGAGACATTGGTGTAAGGAGATAACGTTGATAACAGTGTTTATGTCAGGAGCTCTATCCCAGGAAAGGGGGCTGGCTGGATGGCTACAGTTGTGAATGGATGACACGTCACTTAGGAACCTGAATTTACTGTTTCTGTGAGCAGTCACCTGGAATATTAAATGTGTGCACTGGTGAGCATCTGATTCTACTTTTCTCCTTGTGGACAGTTTACTAGTGCCATGCTGGAGAGGCACGGTGAGGACAGAAGTGAAGTCTTCACATAAAAATATTTTTACTTCTACATGATCTAAAGACTGCATTCTGCATCTTTTGTAACATGGTCTTTTGTCATGACTGACACTGAAATAGCATGTGAAACAGTTGCCTAGATGCCAGTATATTCAGTCGGGGAAAACTGTTGTCCCCCCACCCCCAACCCCCACTGTATAATTGTTCCTTAAAAGGTAAATTGCTAATTTTATACTGTGTGATTCTATTCTTCATAAATAGGTTTCACTATTCTATATTAAAACTTTGTCAGAAAATGATCTATTCAAGTAAGTTTGTTTTACTTTTTTCTTAAAAGGATATTTTAACATGCCTTATTTATTATTGTTATCAAATCAAATAAGGAGTCAATACAGATGAAAATTTCATTTTCCACAGGTATCACCTTGCCTAACTAATCTTTAGTATGGGGTGATTTTGATACTATCTTTGGAGTTTTGCACTGGATATTTAAAAATATATATATTGGCACAATATATTGAAAAATTAAATAGTATTTGGTTTAATTTTTAATATTTGAAACATTTTTAATTAGTGTTTAAACCAGATTAACAATTCTTTGTATTTTTAATTACTTTTTTAAAAGGAACATCTGAAAAGTGGTATTTATTCATTCCAAACTGGTGTTTGCGTGAATTTACATATATTTTCATGAAATAAGAATAGAGTTTCTTTGAGGTAAAATCTGGATCCATTTATTATGAGGTTAAAGATGCTTCATCCAGTGTAATAATCACTACATTAAGTTTAAATGGTGAACTTCATACTTTAAGAAGCTTTAAGAGAACAGTTCAGGGGATACTAAGATGATTGCTCTGTCAGTTCCTTGTCTATATGCAGTAAAATTTATGATGTTACAGTAACATAATAATTCACAATAGTCTCGGGCATAAAAAGTTTTGATGCTCTTTTGTTCTGTCTGTTCTGGCGTAATGACTCAAACTCTTAAGATGTATCTAAATATTTGCTTTTCTCCCTTTCCTTCCAAGTAGACAGACCTGTGCTCTCACACACAATGTATTTAAGTTTTTTAGAAGTGATACTGTAGTAAGTCAATTGTGTGATTTAATCAGGCCACTCTGATTCTTTGATTCACAATTTCCTTTTTCACAGGCAATTATGAAATAATTACCAGTTAACTGATAATAAGCACGTTGTCCTCTGCTGTAAAAAGTCTGAATAGATACTGTGTATGTTTTAATGTCCATGAACTTGAGCTACTCGTGTGCAATTATGTGTATGGAATGGAGTAGTGTTCATGATTTGTATCTACATCATCATATGGATGTATATTTATTAATAAAGTCATCACTTTAAAACCAACTGTGTACTACTTTATTTTCCATTTATTTATTTTGTATATGGGGGGTTCAGGAGTCATCTGCATGCCATGTATTTGTAGGGTCAGAGGATGGCCTTTGGGAGTTGGTCCTCATGCTGCTCTGTGGGTCTTGGGATCAAGCCCCAGCTGGTCAGTCTCTGAATACCCGATCCACCAGACCTTCTCTTCCTACTGCTTGGTTTCTTAGCACAGTAGAGAAGCTGTAAATGCAAAGGGAGACCTTTTCATCATTTGTTGGTAGTATATTTATCTTTCTTGTATTATTTTTATTTGTTTGGTTGGTTTTGTTTTCCAGACAGGGTTTCTTTGTCTAGCCCTGGCTATCCTGGAACACACTCTGTAGACCTGGCCTCAAACTCAGAGATCCTTCTGCCCTTGCTGCAGAGTGCTAGGATTAGAAAGGTGTGCACTTCCCCTACATCTGGCTAAATTTTGCATTCTAATTTTCCTTATTTTATTTATATATTTATATATATACATATATTTATAGATATACTTTCATATATATACACATATATGTGTGTATATATTTATATAATTATATTTCTTGAATAATTTCTGTTGTTGGGGCTGGAGAGAGATGATTTAGTGGTTAAAAGCAGTTACTGTTCATTAAAAATAGGTATTTTTAGAAGTACATCAAGCTAATAATGTATTTTCATCTAGACAGCTTCACATAGTCAAGGTGGGCTTCTAAGTCACTATTTTTTCTTAAAAGACTTATTTATTATATGTAAATGCACGATAGCTGTCTTCAGACACTCCAGAAGAAGGCATCAGATCTCGTGTGCATGTGCACACCTGTGTGTATCTTCAGAGACAAGAAAAGCCTTGGAGACTCTGGAACTGGGGTTACCAGTTACGTGGGTGCTGTATAACTGGGGTTACCAGTTATGAGTGGCTGTGTGGGTGCAACTTGAACTCAGGTCATCTGAAGAGCAGCCAATGCATTTAATGTCTGAGTAGTCTCTCCAGATGCTTTTGTTTGTTTATTGTTATATTTTTGTTGTTGGTTTTGTTTTGAAATAGGGTCTCTCTACATAGCTCTGGCTGTTCTGAAACTCACCGTGTAGACTAGGCTGGCCTCTACCTCCCAAGTAGTTGTTGGGATTAAAGGCTAGACTTCAGTTCTTTTTTTGAGACTCTTCCAGGCTGTTTTCAAACTCACAGTGTAGCTAGGGATGACAGAACTATGATCTTGTTCTGGGATTATAGGTGTATACCACTGTACCTAGTAAATTATTATTGTTGCATTTTTATTGTATGAACATATTTGGTTTTTTGTTTGTTTTTGTTTTTTTGTTTGTTTTTTTGTTTTGGTTTTTTTCAAGACAGGGTTTCTCTGTATAGTCCTGGCTGTCCTGGAACTCACTCTGTAGACCAAGCTGGCCTCGAACTCAGAAATCCGCCTGCCTCTGCCTCCCAAGTGCTGGGATTAAAGGCGTGTGCCACCACTGCCCAGCCAATAATAAGGTTTTAAAGACTTAAAAAAAAAGCATGACTGGGAACTGTCTTGTGGTTACTGCCTAACACATTAGAATGGCACATCACATAGTAATATCTGGGAAGATAAAAACTCAAAGAGCAGGCTGGAGCCATGGCTCACAGGTTAAGAGCACTGACTGATCTTCCAGAGATCCTGAGACCAATTCCTAGCAACCACATGGTAGCTCACAACCATCTGTAATAGGATCCAATGCTCTCTTCTGGTTTGTCTGAAGAGAGCAACAGTGTACTCACATACATGAAATAAATAAATCTTAAGAAACAAAACAAAACAAACAAACAAACAAAAAAAACAGCTGGAAAGATGACTCAGTGGCCAAGAGTACTGACTGCTCTTCTGAAGGTCCTGCAACCTTCAGAAAAAATCCCAGTAACCACATGTTTGTTCACAACCATCCATAATGAGACCTGATGCCCTCTTCTGGTGTGTCTGAAGACAGCTACAGTGTACTTTCATATTATAATAAATAAATATCAAAAAACAAAAACCCAAACAAACCAAAAACCTCAAAGAGCAGCTTACTTCCTAAGTGTCATAACTTGAGCCAGTATAAGTAGGGTCTAGCTTACAAGATCATGCTCTCTCTGCATATGGTTTTATTCTGCAGCTTTAATGTCTTTTTTTTTCTTTTGTGATGCCTATTGCACGTGCTATTGCAAGTAGTGAGGATGGCCATCACTCCTGACACAGGGGAAGCGTTCAGTCTCACCGTGAAGTGTTACATTAGCTCTGCCTTTATGGTGGATGTCTTAACAGATTGAGTCTCAGTCTCCTGTCTGTCTTCCAAGTATGAGGATACAGGAGTCTGCCACCATGCCTCTTCTAGCCCAACCGTAAGCTTTCTCTCAATCAAATCTTTGGTTACCCTAAAATACATCTTGTGTAAGAGGAGGGAGATTCTTTTACCTACTGGTTTGTAGAGAGCCTTATTGAGGTGCCATGCCACGTGGCAGGAACTTGACATCGACCAATGTGAAGTTCCTCTCCCAGTCTTGTGTTAGCTATAATTCCCTCCACCTAGGGTGGAGAGCTCAGACCAAGGGGAAGCCCATTGTTCTTCAAGGACCTGCAGTTTCCAGACAAACACTAGCCACCTGTGGAGCAACTGAACTGGTTCTGCTGAGAAGCTTCCAACCTTTGGGGGAAAGGTTTTCCCCTGCCTATATATTTGGAGTTCTTCATTAAACTTTGAGACCTTGAATAGTAGGTGCTGTCTTGGTCTCCGTCTCTTTTTGCCATCTTCCCATACATCCCCAGCTTCCCTTCCAGGGAGCCTGTTGGATGGAACTGCGGGCAGTTACACTGGTTTTATTTTTAAAAGATTTACTTATTTTTTGTTTATATGCATGGATGTTGTACTTGTATGTACACATACCACATGCCTGTGTGGTGCCTGAGGAGGCCAAAAGAGTGTATCTAGTTCCCAAAAGGCATTGCAGGCAGTTGTGAGCTGCTAAGGATGTTGGGAACTGAACCTGGGTCCATCAAGTGCTTTTTTTGTCTGCTGAGCCAGATCCCCAGCCCCAGACTACTGTTTTGTTTTGTTTTTTTTTAAGATTTATTTATTTGTTATATGTAAGTACACTGTAGCTGTCTTCAGACACCAGAAGAGGGTGTCAGATCTCTTTTTATGGATGGTTATGAGCCACCATGTGGTTGCTGGGATTTGAACTCATGACCTTCTGAAGAGAAGGTGCTCTTACCCACTGAGCCATCTCTCCAGCCCCCAGACTACTGGTTTTTAGAATGAGTGTGTCTTCCATTATTTCCCAAAGGTTGTGGGAGTCCATCAGAATATACTTGAAAGTATCTTTAATATCTGCAAACTCAACTGGGCATGGTGGTGCCACGCCTGTAATCCCAGTACTTGGGAGGCAGAGGCAGGTGGATTTCTGAGTTCGAGGCCAGCCTGGTCTATAGAGTGAGTTCCAGGACAGCCAGGACTACACAGAGAAACCCTGTCCAAAAAAAAAAAAAAAAAAAAAAAAAAAAAAAAAAAAAAATAGCGGGGCGGTGGTGGCGCACGCCTTTAATCCCAGCACTTGGGAGGCAGAAGCAGGCGGATTTCTGAGTTCCAGGCCAGCCTGGTCTACAGAGTGAGTTCCAGGACAGCCAGAGCTACACAGAGAAACCCTGTCTCAAAAATATATATTTGCAAACTGGCACTTTAAAATGGACATTTATTTCTTTAGTTTGTGTAGCCACCACACTGTATACACTGGCGGTCAGTGTAGCTAGCCGCCCTACCATATACACTGGCAGAGTACAGCACAGCCAGAAGCCAGGTCCCTGAGGTTGTTAGGCTTGTTGGCAAGCAGCATTACCCACTGAGCCATCTCAGCTGCCCAGGAACCAAGCATTCTAACACAGGCAATAGACACCATTCCATTGAGATCGTTCATTGCTAGGTTCAAATGCTCCAACTTAGCTTTGTAGGAGCTACTCGTGTTCCTTGGTCATTTAGAGATGTTATCATCGTGTGAGTAGCATGCGTTTGTCTGGCTTTGCTTATTCCAGGGGACAAATGTGGAGGTCAGAGGTCAACCTCGTGGAGCTCTGTCCCTTTATGTGGATTTTGAGCCCCAAACTCAGATCACCATGTTTCTTTTGTTTTGTTTTGTTTTGTTTTGAGACAGGGTTTCTCTGTGTAGCTCTAGCTGTCCTGGAACTCACTCTGTAGACCAGGCTGGCCTCAGAAATCTGCCTGCTTCTGCTTCCCAAGTGCTGGGATTAAAGGCATGCGCCACCACCGCCCTGAGATCACCATGTTTCTATGATGGGCATTTTACCTGTTGTCAGCCTTTCTTGGTCACTTTGAATTTTGATAGCTTCCTCGTGTGTTGGTACGTTGGGCCAGGTGCTGTTCTTGTGAACCAATCCCCTATTGAATAAAGGAGCCAATCACTGAGCGAGTAGGCGGAACTTCTGGGTTGGACGGAAGAACCGAGGAAGCAGGAAGAGGAAGTTAGGTCTTTTTTGGAATGGGGACAGCAGAGTGCTAAGATGTAGCTGCTAGAGTCTAGATCATGGCGGATCCACAAGGATTCGCCACCAGAGGAATCAGATTTTAATAAGGCTTACAAGATCAGGTTTTAGTTGTTGCGCCCAGAGTTTGTCACCATTGTTTCTGAACTAAGCTTGTGTTGCTCTGGGTTCAAGAGAGAAAGGTACGGCAGCAAGGTATGGGTTTGCCAGATGTGCACCACAAAGGCCGTGGGGGATTTGAAGCACGGGATTGGCGTGGTAGCGGCTCACCAGTGGGAATCTGGGAGCTGGGTGGACAGATTGTGGAGTTCAGAGTCAGAGGTAAAACAGGTAGGCCATTACTTGCCAGAGCATGGCCAGCCAGGCTGCCGGGGCGGAGGCACAAGCTCAGGAACGTGACGGCTCGTTTTTTAAAAAAAAATGTTTCCCACAACATTGGTATAGCAAGATGACCTAATAAATAAAAGGTCTTATTAAATCAGTGAGTGAATAAAAGTGTGCTAATAAATGAAAAGAAAGAAAAGCTCTTTTTGGATAACACCTTCAATCCTAGTACTCCAGAGGCTGGGGCAGGCAGATCTGACTTTGAGGCCAGCCTGGTTTACTTAGGGAGTTCCAGGATAGCCAGAGCTACACAGAGAAGCCCTGTCTTGTCTTGGAAAAAAAAAAAAGAAAGAAAGAAAAGAAAATGAAATGTTCAAAAGAAAACTTAGTAGGCCAGATGGTGGTAGAGCAGGCCTTTAATCCCAGCACTTGGGAGGCAGAGGCAGGCAGATTTCTGAGTTCGAGGCCAGCCTGGTCTACAGAGTGAGTTCCAGGATAGCCAGGACTATACAGAGAAACCCTGACTTGAAAACAAAACAAACAAACAAATAAATAAATAAATAAATAAATAAAGATAAATAAATAAATAAACTTAGTGACATTAATTTTTGTTTGTGTGCTGGTTTAGTATAGTGGAAGCCCTGGGTTGGATCCCAGCACTGCATAAAACTAGGTGTACCAGTACTCGCAGCCCTGCAGCCCTGTACAGATACATGCAACTCTTGTTTCGAGACAAGGTTTTGTAGTGAGATTTTTGGTTTCCTTAAAAATATTATGTGAGTATGTTTTTGTCATATTTTACATTTGTTTACATTTTACAGATAGTTTACATTTGGAATTCTGGGGACTCTTGAGAGGGTATAAAAGTCCCATAGAGGCCGCAGAGGCCACTGCTGTGTGTGCTGTTTGCTGAACTGCTAGTCGCTGCTCGGAGATACCCTGACAAGGAAGATCAACATTGCCCCAAGGAACTCTACACTCCTAATCAGCCTCAAGTAGATCTTTCCCTTCTAACCTTTCCTGCCTACTTGGTGCTGGGGGTTGGAAGGGATTGGGGAGCAGAAGGGTGGTAGATGTAAGAACCCAGTAAAGTAGCCAATAAGTAGGTTACCCTAGCTGTCCAGGAATTCTCTTTGTAAATCAGGCTGGCTTTGAAATAAGACATCCATACGCCTCTGCCTCCAAGTGTGGGATTAAAGGCGTGTGCTCCTGTAAGACCCGTGGATGCCTCCAGCACCTCGCACCTTGGAAGACATCACCCCAATCACTCACGAGAAAGTCTTTTTTTTTTTTTTTTTTTTTTTTTTTTTGGTTTTCCGAGACAGGATTTTTCTCTCTGTGTAGTCCTGGCTGTCCTGGAACTCACTCTGTAGACCAGGCTGGCCTTGAACTCAGAAATCCGCCTGCCTCTGCCTACCAAGTGCTGGGATTACAGGCGTGAGCCACCAGGCCCGGCTGAGAAACAGTCTTGATGCAAAAGCAAGAGGATTTTTATTCCAGAGGATCTGGGATTCACAGTCTTACACCACGCAGGGATAGAAGACTGTGAACCACGAGTGCATAATCAGGACAGCTTTTTTATAGGCTTACAACAGAACCCGCCTAACACAAACCACTCCATAGCTCCTAAATCAGTCAGTTTAAATTATCCAAGCCCGCGCTCTCTGAGAACCAATCAGTTTCCTATAGAAGCCGGATGAAACTAGTTAGGTCATTTCCGCTTATGTGGCACCATGTACACGTTTCCTATTATGGGGCCAGGGTCATGCACAGGGTTACATACGTATTTCCTGTTCCGCATTTCCTGTTATGGGGCCAGGATTACGTATTCAAAGGCCCCCCAACTAGTAGTAAGCGCTTGGGGACCTGAGCGCCCGCCAGACATGAGCTCCGAACCCCTTCGGTGATCCCGCCAGCCCAGCTGCACCCGCCCTCGCTGCCCCACAGAGGCGAGCCGCCAGGGACCTTCCCAGCCTGTGGCTGGCAGCTGGACCCTGGAGGCACGCATTCCTGGGCCAACAAAGAGTGGGCTAAACTTCTGCTTTTTGGGGTCATTTAAGAGTTAGGCATGGGGGATTCTTAGCCTGTAATTTTCATCCTTTCACTACCATGCCTGGTGAAGACTCTTGTCTTTTTTTTTTTTTTTTTTTTTTTTTGGTTTTTCGAGACAGGGTTTCTCTGTGTAGCCCGGGCTGTCCTGGAACTCACTCTGTAGACCAGGCTGGCCTCGAACTCAGAAATCCGCCTGCCTCTGCCTCCCAAGTGCTGGGATTACAGGCGTGCGCCACCACGCCCGGCTGAAGACTCTTGTCTTAAAAAAAAAAAAAAAATTAGCAGATATAACTACGGGCTCCAGTTTGAAGTGATGCATTTATTCTAAGGGGCATTTCAAGTTCCCATCTGATTCCAGGGTGTCCCTTTCCAGACAGTTATTATTGAGGTGACACCCAGCCTCCTAACCTGCCTGCCTGGTGCTATTATGAACTTTCCCTCTGGAACCATAAATCAAAATGAACTTTTCCATAAGGTTTTGGTTATGGCATTTTATTACAAAAAGTAACCAGTACACACTTTAAGAGGCTTCGTTTTGCTTTTCATTCGTTGAGATGAACTCAACAATGTATACCACCTTGAATATGAGCCAGGGTGTGTGGGCATGACGACCAGTCTCGGCACAGCCACCGTCTTTGCAGAGGAAGCAGCTTGTCCGCATTCGCTCTGATAACGAGGAGGGCGTGCTCATCTTACCCTCTCTAGTTCATCCTTCCCTCGAGGCTGATCTTCTTAGAGATTATCGTCTCTGGTAATCTTAAACCCCTCTCTATAGGCACCTTATTAGAGTATAAGATGAACCAATTTATTTATTTTGTGACAGGATCTTCCTCTGCTTTCTCACTGGTGTCAAATTCCTAGACTGGGATGACAGGTGTGCACCACTGGTCCAAGGCCACAATTAGCTTACTTAGATGTTTGTAAAAGTGGTTATCACAGTGACTAGCATATGCTGACTTTCTGCCACTGCCTCAGCTACCCCAATGACCAGTTTATAAAGTGGAAAGGTTTCCCTTTGGCTCAGACCTGGGGGCTCCGTTGCTTTTTAGCCTGTGCCGAGGAAGCATCTCTTGCAGGGATTGCTTGGTAGGGCGAAGTTGTTCACTTGTGGCCCGGAAGAGAAAGGGGGAAGAGATGGGGTCCTAGAGTACCCACTGAAGGCACACCTCCACGGAGCTGGAGACCTCCCAGGAGACCTCTTCAGCATTTCTTTTCCTTTTTTTTTTTTTTTTTCTTTTTTTGGTTTTTCAAGACAGGGTTTCTCTGTGTAGCCCTGGCTGTCCTGGAACTCACTCTGTAGACCAGGCTGGCCTCGAACTCAGAAATCCGCCTGCCTCTGCCTCCCAAGTGCTGGGATTAAAGGCGTGCGCAACCACTGCCTGGCCTCAGTATTTCTTCCACCACAATAATACCAAGCTGTGGAGCACGTCCTTACCACAGAGGACTTAGGGGACAGTCCAGCATAGCGTGTGAGGTGAATTAGCAGTTAACACAGCATGGTTTGAAAGGTTTGGAGTTCAGATTAATATTCTAGCCTCAGCCTTGTTGGAATCTTATGTGTGACCTGAATATGAAGGTTTGTTTCCTAGTATGTCAAATTGGAGTAAATATCTTCCTTAGAGACAAAATCTCCCCAGGTAACCCTAGTGCTAGCCAGCCTGGAACTAACTCACTGTGTAGTCTTGTATGGTAAACATCTTGGGTAAATACTACATTATTGACAGAGCCCTTGGAATCTTTGTTGTAACTGTAAGGGCAACAAGAAGGGGATCACAGCTGCCTGTGCCTCCAGTTCCAGGGACTCTTATGCCCTTTGGCCTCCACAGTCAACTGTGTATACCTAGTACACATAAATCTACAAAAGCGGGGGCTGGAGAGATGGCTGGCTGCTTTTCCAAAGGTCCTGAGTTCAAATCCCAGCAACCACATGGTGGCTCACAACTGTCCTTAAAGAGATCTGACACCCTCTTCTGGTGCATCACAGTGTACTCACATATAATAATAAATAAATCTTACAAAAAAAAAAAAAAGCCAGGCGGTGGTGGTGCATGCCTTTAATCCCAGCACTTGGGAGGCAGAGGCAGGCAAATTTCTGAGTTTGAGGCCAGCCTGGTCTACAGAGTGAGTTCCAGGACAGCCAGGGCTACACAGAGAAACCCTGTCTCCAAAAACAAAAACAAAAAAACAAAAACAAAAACAAAAAAACCTACAAAGGCACACATAGATACATATAAATAAAAGTAGAAACCAATATGAATACATTAAGTCAGTTTTATAAAAACACAAAGATAATAAAATTACTGAATATATTACCCAACATTTATTAAACAAATTCAGGATTCATATATATAATAAATAAATAGAAAAGTAAATAAATCTTAATTTCAGCACTCTGGAGGCAGAGGCATAAATATATTTAAAGATCTTTCATTGCAAAATGAAATGACCTTGTTATAAAAAAAAAGTTAGTCACTTCACATTTCTGCATGTGTTTGTTCTGTTTCTGTTTCTGCTGGGTATGGTGGTCACACCCACAGTCACAGCACTTGGGAAGCCAAGGCAGGAGGATCAAGAGTTCAAAGTTTGCTGGCTACACAGAGAGGTTGTCTTTTAAAAAGCCACAAAGGACCTGGGCGGTGGTGGCACATGCCTTTAATCCCAGCACTTGGGGGGCAGGGGCAAGCAGATTTCTGAGTTCGAGGCCAGCCTGGTCTACAGAGTGAGTTCCAGGACAGCCAGGACTACACAGAGAAACCCTGTCTCGAAAAACCAAAAAAAAAAAAAAGGGGCCACGAAGGGCAGGAGAGGTGGCTCCACCTTTCAGAGAATGTACTACGACTGCTATTGCTCCTGTCCAGAGTTCAGTTCCTGGCACCCATATCAAGTTGCTCATAGCTCACAACTGCCTACCACTTCAGTTCCAGAAGATCTAGTACCATCTGACCTCTCTTGGGCACCTACATGTGGTGCATTTAAACTCATGCAGACCCACATAAATCCACTTAAAAATAAACCTAAAAACAATTTCTATGAATCAGGCATTTGGGAAGAGCTTAGCAAGATGACTCTTGTCTCTCAGGAGAGCTGGAACAGGATGGCAGTGCTGGGAGCTTTATCCTTCCTTTCTCTCCCTCCTCCCTCCCTCCCTCTCTCCTTCCCCCTTTCTTTCTTTCTTTCTTTCTATTTTTGGGACAGCCCCACCACTATTTATCCCTAGGTGCCTTGAACTCTGTATGTAGACCAGGTGGGCCTGTGTCTTAGGGTTTTCATTGCTGTGCACAGACACCATGACCAAGACTTCTCCTTATAAAGACAACATTTAACAGGCTGGCTTACATGTTCAAAGGTTCAGTCCATGATCATCAAGACAGGGACATGGCAGCATCCAGGCAGGCATGGTGCGGGAGGAGCTGAGAGTTCTACATCTTCATCTGAAGGCTGCTAGCAGAACACTGGCTTCCCAGCAGTTAGGATGAGGGTCTTAAAGCCCACACCCTCAGTGACACACCTACTCCAACAGGGCCACACCTTCTTTTTTTTGTTTTGTTTTTTGTTTTTTGAGACAGGGTTTCTCTGTATAGCCCTGGCTGTCCTGGAACTCACTCTGTAGACCAGGCTGGCCTCAAACTCAGAAATCTGCCTGCCTCTGCCTCCCAAGTGCTGGGATTACAGGCGTGTGCCACCACTGCCCGGCCAGGGCCACACCTTCTAATAGTGCCACTCCTTGGGCTGAGCATATACAAACTATCACAACCTGTAACTGTGATTCTTCTGCCTCTGCCTCCAGAGTGCTGAGATTAAGATTTATCTATCTATCTATCTATCTATCTATCTATCTATCTAATCTATCTATCATATATGAGTACACCATTGCTCTCTTCAGACACACCAGAAGAGGGCATCAGATCTCATTACAGGCACTCATCATGTGGTTGCTGTGAATTGAACTCAGGACCCCTAGAAGAGCAGTCGGTGCTTTTAACTGCTGAGCCATCTCTCCAGCCCGATTTAATTACCTTTTTTGTTTTGTTTTGCTTTTTTGTTTTTTTGTTTTTTGAGACAGGGTTTCTCTGTAGCCCTGGCTGTCCTGGAACTCACTCTAGACCAGGCTGGCCTCCCAAGTGCCGGGATTACAGGAGTGCGCCACCACTGCCCGGCCATGGAGGCATTTTCTTAATAGAGGTTTCCTCTTCTCAGATGACCATAACTGTCATTTTGTCAAAATTATAGCAAAAATTAACCAGCACAGGCTCTAAACTTTTATTTATATAAAAATTTATTTAAGCCAGGCTTGGTGGTGCATGCCTGTAATCCCAGCACTTGGGAGGCAGAGGCAGGCGGATTTCTGAGTTCGAGGCCAGCCTGGTCTACAGAGTGAGTTCCAGGACAGCCAGGGCTACACAGAGAAACCCTGTCTTGAAAAACAAAAAACAAAAACAAAAACAAAAAAAACACAAAAAACCAACTTATTTACATTTTATGTTGATGGGTGTTTTGCCTGCATGTATGTGTGCACAATATGGTTACTGCTGGAGAGAGCTGGAGCGGAAGAAGGCAATGAGCTGCGGTGTGGGTGCTGGAAATAAAACCCTGGTCCTGTGCTCTTAATGAGAGAGTCACTCCTCCAGGCTCACTAGAGTTTTACATGCCAGACATTTACAATTCTTTTGTTGTTGTTGTTGTTTTTATTTTATTTTATTTTTTGTTTTTTTGTTTTTTGGTTTTTTTGGATTTGTTTTTTTCTGAGACAGGGTTTCTCTGTATAGCCCTGGCTGTCCTGGAACTCACTCTGTAGACCAGGCTGGCCTTGAACTCAGAAATCTGCCTGCCTCTGCCTCCCAGAGTGCTGGGATTACAGGTGTGTGCCACCACTGCCCGGCTACATTTACAGTTCTTAAGTACTCACATCAGAGGCACACTGCTTTGGGGTTTGAGTGACAGTGGGCTAGCACCCAGTTACTAAGTATTACACCATCTTGACTAGGAGTGCCAAGACCTGTGTCTCAGAACCCTTGGCCTTCTTCGAGAGCGGTATGTGCTCTTAATCTCAAAGTTATCTTCCCCCCCTTCCCCTCTTTTCTCTTCGCCTCCCTTTTTCCTTCTCTCCCCTACCTCTCATTTTTTGAGACAAGGTCTCACTCTGAAGCCCAGTCTAGTCTGGGATTCCTGATGGAACCTAGACTGGCTTGGAACCCAGAGTAATTCTGCATCACGGGTTTCCAAGAGTGGGATTTTAGGCATGAAGGGCCATACCTAGGCAGGCCATAGTTCTGAAGCTGCTTCTAAAGAGGCCTTCCAATTTTCCTTAATTCTAAGTACTCAGTGTGCCTAAGGGTCAGACTCTTAGTATTATGAGTCTCAGTGTTAAAACTAACCAACCAATTAAACCCTATTAGCCAGATGGAGCAGATTATAGCATGGACAGTTACACACACACAATGCATACACAATTTAGGAGTTACGCGAAATTCAAACTTAACTGATCTATCCTCTGTCTGGCAACACAAGCTAGTGTAACTTGCTGAAGTAATACATCAGTTTATCTACGATCTCCCAAGGGTCTGCCCCTCCTTCATTGTGCACAAGTTTCTCGGCCTTTTTGTCTCTTGAAATGAAAGGTATTAAATCCACACACGGTGCAGTTTGTGCCGCAAGCAGCGAGGAGATGTCATGGGAAGGGCTACTGATGGCTGCCCAAACCCTGCTTTGACACTTGCCTCCCAAAGCGGCTTCCAGTACAGGTTGCGCGGGACCGGTAGTAGACCGACCGCCCGACTCCAAGATGGCGGCTGCAACGGCTGCCAGGAGTCAAGATGGCGACCCGCAGCCACGCCTGCGCTCTCAGCTCTCCTCCCCCTAGTCTGGGGGGGGGGCGCGACTCCGGTTGCCGAGCGCCGGTTGTCGTCCACCGCGGTGGCTGTCGCCGCGGCTCCCTGTCGCGCGCCATGCAACTCCTCTGCTGGTGGCAAGTACTGCTGTGGGTGCTGGGCCTTCCGGCCCGCGGCCTGGAGGGTGAGTGCGGACCTGGTCGGGCGAAGGTGGCTGCGTGAGGCGACGCGGTGCCACCCGCGGGCGGTGCGGGGCCGTGCGGGGCGGGGCCGTGCGGGTGGTGGGCAGTGGAGGCTGAGCCTGCCCAGGCCCCGCAGCAGGCCTAGCCCGATGCCCTTTGCGATGCGCTCTTTATTATTAGCCATCATCATCAGACACCTGACTTTCGTTGTGGCCTGAGTAGGATCCCAGCGCTACACCACGATCTCATTCAGTCCTTGCAGCGGCTGCGGGAGACTTCCATTAATACCTTCATTTCACAGGCTGGAGATAAGGAGGCTCAAAGGGAATAAACTATTTTCCTGTTCGCACTTTCTAGTAAACATCAGAGCCTGCAGTCTCTCCGACTTCAAAGTTCATGCTAGAGTCTATCGCGTTGGGCCACTCTTGCTCTAGTTATCTGTATGAAGGAAACACCATTAAACCAACATCAGATTCCTGGAGTCCGCGTTTATGTGGAGACCCCTTTAAGTGAGGAAAGGAACTGTGCTACAGTGGGGAGCAGAGAGAGGACTTCTTACATTGATTGATTGATTTTTAGTTTGTTTTTTGAGACAGTGTTTCTCTCTATAGTCTGGCCGCCCTCGAATTTACTCCGCAGCCCAGCCTAGCCTCTGACTCAAGAGATCTGCCTGTCTCTGCCTCCCGAGTGCTGGGATTAAATTCCACCACCACCTGATTTACACCAAGCTTTTTGTTGTTGTTGTTGTTACTATTGTTGAGACAGCCCAGATTATTGGTTTGAGACATCCCCAGTTTGGTGATGGATCCTCCTGCCTGCCTAGGGCTGTGGTTACAAACCCCATTGTCTCCATTTAGGGATGCCCAACCTGAAACTGAGATTCAGAACCTAAATCCTCTTTCAAGGTTGTGCCGCCAGAGATGAGGGCCTATGGGGGGAAGCCAGGGAGGGTCTGTCAGATTTCACAGCCAAAATTTGGAATTTTCATTTTATTTAATCACTAGCTTTAAAAGTGGAGGAGATGTAGGGAATAGTGGGTTCTCTAGACTTCTTTCTCAAAAAGAAAGCACTAGAATGAACAGAGAATGGGGTTAGAGTGTTGTAATAAGGCCTGGCTCCCTCCCCCAGGGTTTGTTACAGGCCTGTGGTGTTCCTTACCAGAAGCAGCAAGACTGGGAAACTGTTTGGCCTGTGCTAGCTGTCTTAAGGTTCTAGATGGGTTCAGCAGCTGCCAGATGTGGTGGCGCAGGCCTGTTATCCCAACCCAGCATAGGTGGAGGTTTAGTTTCTCTACATTCAGTGCTTACATGAATAGTTCCTCACTAAATACTCAGGTTTCCCAGGGTTGATAGTCGTTGTGAACTCCTTGCAGAATGCACAATCGGTTCAGACATTCATGCAGACCCTGAGGATAGCACCAGCTGACTAGGGTATTGTCATGTGGCTAGGCTATGGACTGGTTCCTCCTCCGAGTGGCTGAAAATACAAGGCCGCCCCCCACCCCCACCCCCAGCAGATAGATGGACTAGCATCGGGTTTTAGGGGTGCTGCCCAGGTACCTAGAATTGGGAGTGAACACCTGGCCCTGAGATCCAAGATCCTGTAATAGTCTTTACTAGGGAGTCAGATAGTGGATTGGTCGTCCCCCCCCCCCCCCATACAGGGTTTCTCTGTGTAGCCCTGGCTGTCCTGGAACTCACTCTGTAGACCAGGCTGGTCTCAAACTCAGAAATCCACCTGCCTCTGCCTCCCAAAGTGCTGGGATTACAGGCGTGGGCCACCACTGCCCAGCCAGATAGCAGATTGTTAGTTTGTTACTTTTTTTGGTATATGTCACAATGTAGCCCATTCTAGTTTGAAGTCATAGAAATCCCCCTACCTCAGGCTCCCGATGACTGGGATTGTAGGTGTGATCTACCATGTTCAGCTCACTGAGTCTTTCCATGAGCTCTGTGCATTGCACTGCTGGGCACCGGTGTGCCTGGGAGGCTTAGGCAAAGCAGAGGGTCTGCCTTCCTAAGTGCAGGGCGAGGCGGGCAGCAAATGGATACAAATTATTAAGTGAATTCTAAAGGTGGAAAGCGCATCAAGGAAAGACCAGGGTGTTATGGGGGCATCTAGAGACTGCTTGCCTTGGTCTTAAGGTTAGGATGGCTGTCCTTAGAGAAGAGAAATTTGGTGCTTCCGACTGACGGATACTGGATTTGCCTGGAGATGGAGAGGTGGGGCAGAGGACTTTCTTAGCTGAGAAACTGTCCTCAGGTTGGTCCAAGGCAAATGGGTATAGTGGGAGTGATCAGGGACCAGACAGTCACATAGGGCAGGGGATGCCAGTCCGAGACTAGGGAGAAGCAAGAACAGGTCTGACCGGGACTGGAGGGTGACGGACCAAGAGCATGTGGCCAGGAGAAACTGTCTGGAGCACACCAGCGGGGGACAGCCAGGCTAGTTAGAGGGTAGATGAGGGTTTACACCCCCCCCCAGTAATTGTCAAAGCCAAATAAAATGACTATAGTTGGAGTCTCGTTTATTTGTAAGCTAGTCAGGGATAAATATAAATTGGTCCTACTACATAGGCCACCACCATTATTATTTTCTCAGTGTCTTTGTTATCTTTTCCTAACTGGTTGTCTGCACGGCAATTTTTTTGTCTGTTTTTGTTTTTGTATTTCACATGGCAGATCGCAGGTCTCTGGGGTGTTCTGGGTTTGTTGTTTTTTCTTGGCAACTTTTGTTTTGTTTTTTTGGATTTTTTTTTTTTTTTTTTGAGACAGGGTTTCTCTGTGTAGTCCTGGCTGTCCTGGAACTCACTCTGTAGACCAGCCTGGCCTCGAACTCAGAAATCCGCCTGCCTCTGCCTCCCAAGTGCTGGGATTACAGGCGTGTGCCACTACTGCCCGGCAGATTTGGTTTTTTTTTTTTTTTTTTTTTTTTTTTTTTTTGGTTTTCGAGACAGGGTTTCTCTGTATAGCCCTGGCTGCCTGGAACTCACTCTGTAGACCAGGCTGGCCTCGAACTCATAAGTCTGCCTGCCTCTGCCTCCCAAGTGCTGGAATTACAGGCGTGTGCCACCACCGCCAGGCCACAGATTTGTTTTTTTCAAGACAGGTTTTCTCTGTATAGCCCTGGCTGTCCTGGAACTCACTCTGTAGACCAGGTTGGCCTCGAACTCAGAAATCCGACTGCCTCTGCCTCCCAGAGTGCTGGGATTACAGGCGTGAGCCACCACCGCCCGGCTATTGGCATCTTATACAGCATGCCTGCCTGTGGTCTCCAGGACTGGAGATGGCAGTGTCTCTCTTGTAGTAAAATGGAACCTTTTTTTCTTTATCGGGTTAGGTCTCATTTTGGAAGATAATTGTAAGTCTTGGGGGTTCCCGTCAGATATGACAGTAGCTGCCCTGCTTCAGTTGCAGAGGACAGTGGTCACACGTGGCAGGAGGAGCGGCCTGTCCACGTTGGAGCTGTGTACCCGCCTGCAGAGGAGGCTGCTCAGGGCCATCGGGGCCAGGCAGGTGTGGCAGAGCCCACGGAGGCCTCTCTGGGTCCCCGCGGAGATCCCATGGTAGTGCTGTCCGTGATCCCTGGGGCAGCTGAGGACCAACGGAACCCCGAGGCCCTCGATGGCACCTGCAGTGCGCAGGGAGAGGAGGACCCACGCTGCGCCCGAGAAAACCTCTTCGGGCTGCAGGGTGCAAGCGGCTTCCCAGATCGGGAAGAGGAGTACTACGCTGAGCCTGGGGTGGCCGAGGCCGAGCCCGCAGCCAGCGAGGATGCTAACAGCACCGACAGCCTCAAGTCCCCCAAGGTGAACTGCGAGGAGAGGAACGTGACTGGGCTAGAAAACTTCACTCTGAAGATTTTAAATATGTCCCAGGTAGGAAGCATGTGTTAGTGTCTGTCTGTCTGTCTGTCTGTCTGTCTGTCTGTCTCTTTGTCTCTTTCTCTTCAAACGCACCTTATGATTTAACACTTATCAACTTTCAGATGGATATTATCCAGGTTAGTCTCCAACCCCTGGGCTCAGGTGGGCGTGACCAGAGCCTGCTGTCCCAGCATCCTCTCTGCTCAGCCTCATTCCTGTTGCTCACTGAGGATGGTGTTGAATGACCGCAGCAGTTCGGCCGGCTGCCGCTCTATTTAGACAGGTCTCTTGTATCCCAGGTTGGCCTTGAATTTCTGTGCAACAGAAGATGATCTATGACTTTAGATGTTGATTCTTCTGCCTCAACCTCTGGAGTGCTGGGGTCATAGGCCTGCACTTCCACGCTTAATATTATGAGGTGCTGAGGGTTCGTACTCCAGCCCTGTTGTCTTGGTTTTTTTGTTTTGTTTTGTTTTTTGTTTTTGGATTTGGTTTTTTCTGTGTAGCCCTGGCTGTCCTGGAACTCACTTTGTAGACCAGGCTGGCCTCGAACTCAGAAATCCGCCTGCCTCTGCCTCCCAGAGTGCTGGGATTACAGGCGTGCGCCACCACCGCCCGGCCAGCCCTACCACCACCCGGCCAGCCTTGCTGTCTTACAAGAGAAGATGATGTTTAGGTGACCACAGGCTAGTCATTCTTATGATAACCTTACCGCCAAGTCCGTGGAAAACATCCTACTGGACAGACACCTAGGTGCATGGAATCAGAATCCCAGCATTTTCCTTTTCTAGAGCTGAGATTAGCTCAGTGATAGAGCGCTTGCCTAGCTGGTGTCAGGCCTTGGGTTTAATCGCCAGCACCGCCAAACAAACAAACAAATAAATGCTTTTTTAAAAGTCTGAATGAGGGGCTAGAGAGATGGCTCAACAGCCAAGATGGCGTGCAGCTCTTCCAGAGGAGCCGGAGCCGAGTGCAGCTCCCAGCCCCACGCTGGGTGCCTCACAATCACATGTAGCTCTAGCTCCAGGGAATCCAGTGCCCTCTCTGGCCCCCTCTGATGCCTGTGCTGGGGTACAGGTACCCACATTTAGATACACAGGCATGATTACAAAAGAATAAAAATATTTTTTTTTCGAGACAGGGTTTCTCTGTATAGCTCTGGCTGTCCTGGAACTCACTTTGTAGACCAGGCTGGCCTCGAACTCAGAGATCCACCTGCCTCTGCCTCCCAAGCGCTGGGATTTCAGGCGTGCGCCACCACCGCCCGGCTAAAAATCTTTTTTTTTTTTTTTTTTTAAGAAAAAAAAAAATCCAAATGACTAAAACTGCCATGTGATCTTTATGCTGGAAAATGTGTTACAGTGCTGAGCTTTCTCTTCTTCTTCAAGGCTGTGAGGCTAGTACCTGCTCTGCAAATCTTATCTCTGAGGGCAGTGGTGGCTCACAGCATAGTTAATTTGTGAAGCAATTACAGGGGTCATTATTACAGGGTGACCCAGTACAGGGGTCATCCCGGCTCTCATACCCTCTAGAGCACACTAAATACTGTCCTCAGGCCCTGCAGGCTGTTTTGTTGTCACACGTATGACCAGGCCAGTTTGGGCAGCTTGGACACCTGGGCAGGAGCTGTGCTTCCTGACTTGACTCTGTTGACTTGAACCGACCTTTGGCTTTACACATTGATCTTAGCTCTGGCAAGATGACAGTTTGGAAGTGTTTGATGTTGTCTTAGTTAGGGTTTTACTGCTTTGAAGAGACACCATGACCAAGGCAACTCTTATAAAGGCAAACATTTAATTGGGGCTGGCTTACAGTTTGAGCGGTTCAGTCCATTATCAGCCTGGCGGGCAGTGTGCAAGCAGACATGGTGCTGGAGTTGCTGAGAGTGCTGCCTCTGGGTCTGAAGGCAGCAGAAGGGCACTGGAGCTTGAGCACTGGAGCTTAGCACTTCCTCCAACAGGGCCACACCTCCCAATAGTGCCACTCCCTATGGCCAAGCATTTAAACTCATGAATCTTTGGGTGCCAAACCTATTTAAACCACCTCAGATGTGTTATCTTTTTCTTCCTGTAACACATTTATAAAATGCCTCGGGTCATCAGCCTAACAGAAGGAAAAGCGTGTTTTAGCGCACAGTTTTGGAGCTGCCACTTGGCTCCATTGTTTCTGGGCCTGTGATGAGGCAGTACACCATGGCTTATGGCTCGTTGGAAAAATGCCTCACCTCCTGGGGACCGGGAAGTAAAAAGAAAATGAAGAGATCAAGGTTTGTGTGGCTGCATATTCCCAGCACTGGAGAGGAAGAGGCAGGTAGATCTTTGTGAGTCTGAAGTCAGCCTAGTCTACATAGTGAATTCCGAGCCAGAGCTACACGGTGAGACCCTTTGAATGAAACAAAGCAAAAAGATCAAGATCCAACAGTCCCTTCATGCTCCAGAGGCTGGAGAGATGGCTCCAGCCTTCTCCTGCAGAGGACCTGGGCTCAGTTCCTAGTACCCACATGGTTTCATTCCTCCATCTGTAACTGTGGTTCCAGGGGATCTGATTTCCTCTTCTGCCCACCACAGGCACCAGGCACACTTGTGGTGAACAGACTTGAAGCAGAAGACATAAACCACAGTTTGGCGTGCTCTAGTGACCTATGACCTTCCAGGAGAGCTTACCTTTTTTTTTTTTTCCTTTTTTCGAGACAGGGTTTCTCTGTATAGCCCTGGCTGTCCTGGAACTCATTCTGTAGACCAGGCTGGCCTCGAACTCAGAAATCCGCCTGCCTCTGCCTCAGAGAGTGCTGGGATTACAGGCGTGCGCCACCACCGCCCGGCGAGAGCTTACCTTCTAGTGCTGGGACTTCTTTCCAATGGCTCCAGCTATTGGAAAGTGTCTCTAGCTAAGTAGTTAGGATGTGTGCTGTTCTTCGGTGGACCTGAGTTCTATTCCAAACACCGTTGGCTATCTTACAACCGCCTGCAGTTCCTGTTCCGGGAGTCTAATGCCTCCTGCTGGCTTCCACAGGCATCTGCATGCACATATATGTGCAAACGTGAATACATACTCACAAACACATAAAAATTAATCTTAAATATCTAAACTATAGCATTTGAGGTGACAGTTCAGTGCCATGGTTGCGCAGATGCCGGGGAGGTCTGTGTATGCTGTGAGCGCTTAGTGTTTAAGGTGAGTGGCTAAGAAACACCGAGCCAGCGTAGGGAAGGCTCAGAGCTGCCCGCCATTCAGAGTGCTTTCTTGTTGACTCCTGCCCTCTGCCAGTCTCCCAGCTCTCTGCCCCCCTGCCGACCATTCACTAGAGCAGCAGTGTGTCCTCTTTCTTGGGGGTCCTTTCAGAAACACGCACAGGTACTTTGTCTTTGTTTTGTAGCCCTGACTGTCCACTTGCTATGTGGACCAGGCTGGCCTTGAACCTAAAGAGTTCCTTCCTGTCTTCTTGCCTAGCCTCCGCGTTACATTTAACGCCGACATTAACTATCGCCTTTTCTTTGCAGGACCTCATGGATTTCCTAAGCCCAAATGGTAGTGACTGCACGCTGGTCCTCTTCTACACCCCGTGGTGCCGGTTTTCAGCCAGCCTGGCTCCCCATTTTAACTCCCTGCCTCGGGCGTTTCCAACCCTCAGCTTCTTGGCCCTGGACGCGTCTCAGCACAGCAGGTACCCTTGGCTGAGGGTGGCTTGTCTTCTCAGTCGACGGCCGTGGTCGAGGGGAGCCCTTGTTGGTGAGGCTGCACGTAGGGAAGGCCCTGGGGCTCTGTAATGGGTCATCAGGCTTCTGGGAGCTGGCGGTGTCGGTTCTGCACGTGGTGGATAGAAGAGTGGCAGGCGATGATGTTGATGGCAGGGGCATGGCATGGCCAGAGGATCTTGGATGGTCTAGCCCAGACTAAATTAGCCCATGTGGTGCCATAGCAGGGCATCTGCCTCTGCAGTAGCCTGCAGTGTAGTTCCCAGCCCTGTGTTGTGCTGTGCCTATACATGTTTTTTGTTTTAAATTGTCATCTTTTAAAGGCTCTTTCATTGATTTACTTTTAACGTATGCATGTGGGTGTTCTGGCTGGATAGATGGCTGTGTGCTACATGCCCATGAAGGACAGAGGAGGTGCTTGGTCCCTTGGGACTAGAGTGATGTGAGCCACTGTGTGGGGCGCAGAGAGCCAAACCCAGGTCCTGTGGAAGAGCGCTTAGGAATCTCCGTGCCCTTTTAATCTTAGGGAAATGTGCATACCTGTTTTTGAGCATGTGCACATGTATGCAGGGGCCTGCAGAGGCCAGGAGAGGTCGTCAGGTCTCCCAGAGCTAGAGTCAGAAAGGCAGTGAGCTCTGGACATGGCGGCTGGGGACCAAACTCTGGTTTTCTTAAGAGCAGGGTGCACGCACAAACCCAAGTGCTGCGGTTATAGGCGGGAGCCACCACAGGCACATTTACTCTTGTGTGCAGATTACAAGTTATGCATTAGTGTAATATTTATGCACTTAATATATTAATAAATTAATGTATCCCTTTAGAGTGACATTATCCTTGCTTACACTTCTATATAATTCACAGGACTTGTTAATCTCTTCTTCCTTGGGCAGGTCAGTGAGTTTGAACTGTTACCCAGGAGATGAGAACAGCTGCAGGCTGTTCATCAGTATGCCTGCCTTGCCTTTGACCTTATTTCTTCACATTTATTTATTTATATGTATGTTTTCATTGTTTATGAAGAAATAAATTGTTCCTCAAGTTAGTAATTATTGTTTTTTAAAATTTATGGTGTATTGGGGTTCTCTAGAGGAACAGAGCTGATATATATATATATATATATATATATAAAATACATATGTGTGTATATATATATATATGTGTACACACACACACATACACACACATATATTTAAATAAACAAGGACTTATTAGAGTGGCCTACAGTAGGCTGTGGTCCAGCTAGAACAACAATGGCTGTCTCCTGATGGAAAAGGCAAGCATCTGGTAATTGTTCAGTCTACAAGGCTTGATGTCTCAGCTGCTCTCCAGTCCGCATTGGAATCCCAAAGAAGTGCGATCGAATGTCTGAAGGAACGGCTCCAAGCGGGGTGGACGACTGGCTCACTAGAGTCGGGGCGAGCAGGCCGAAAGCAAAGCCGCCTCCTCCTGTGTTCTTGTGCATAGGCTGCTACCAGAGGTGTGACCCAGTTTTAGGGTGGGTCTTCTCTCTTCAAATAATCCAGTGGCTCACACAGACACCTCACACAGCTGCTTGGGTTTTAGTTGATTCCACACGTGGTCCAGTGGACAATCCAGCTTAGTGGTCACACATGGAAGGTGAGTGTCTGTGTGTATGTGGAGGCAGAGGTGCCCAGAGCTGAAGTTTTCGGGCAGTGGTGGCCCACCCCATCCAGGTCCTCTAGGAGAGCAGTATGTGTGTGCTCTTAACTGGCGAGCCGTCTCTGGAGTAACTCCTCTGTCTGCTTCCAGAAAGTCTGTGCACGGGCTGGCCCGAGGGACGGCAGTGCTGCCAGGCTCAGAGGCACACTCGTCTGGGGTCAGGTCGGCCTTTGTCCCTGCTCTCCCTTCCGAGGGCTTCGGCGCCCTCCTCCCTGCCGGCCTTTGCCACACTAAATGTCCCCATTATGCCTCGCTATGGAGGACACTTTTTCACTACAGTGGATGGAACATATGTTTGGCTCTTTCTGACGTCAGAATGACACGAGTGCCACTGCTCATCCAGCACTGCTTGTTAACGCTGGGAGAAACTGAGTCACTGCTAGGTTAAATGATGCTCCCCAAGGTCATAGCTGGTTCTGTCATCAAACCACAGCCAGAACCTGGACTGGCCATGAGAAGGCAAAAGAAGCCTGCAGGTCCCTTCTGCCAAGTCCTCCTTTTCTAGGTGCAAGCCTCCTGGTGTATAGACTGAGTCCTGGATTCCTTTGCACCAATTTGGGAAAGAGTTGCTTTTTGGAAGGAAGCTATGGCCATTCTAAAATTTGAAGGTTTTTTTTTTTTCCTGTCAAGAAAATCGACACACTGTGCCTTACCCATGAATTAGAATTTTCTGGTCTGAGTTGTTTTGACATTTGGAATCACTGGGTCATGGCTGGAATCATGTGCTGATACCAACGAACTTGGGTTGCAGAACAGAACTGCCCCAGCCCTGACCCATAAGGCAGTGGCAAGGGACACAGCAAAAGTCAAAAGTTCGACTCTCAAAAACCGTCCACATGACAAACTTTTCATTGATATCCACCAATTCTCACAGGGTTGCCACATGAGAATCCATGTTGTGGGGCCTCTAACTTAACTGCCATCTTTCTCTTATAGCCTTTCCACCAGATTTGGCACTGTAGCTGTCCCTAACATTTTGTTATTTCAAGGAGCTAAACCAATGGCGAGGTTTAATCATACAGATCGAACACTGGAAACACTGAAAATCTTCATTTTCAATCAGACAGGTATGTAGAAATATCAGCCAGGGAGGAAGTTTTTTTTTTTTTTTTTTTTTTTTTTTTTTTTTTTTGTTGTTGTTTTGTTTTTTGTTTTTCGAGACAGGGTTTCTCTGTTTACCCCTGGCTGTCCTGGAACTCACTCTGTAGACCAGGCTGGCCTCGAACTCAGAAATCCGCCTGCCTCTGCCTCCCAAGTGCTGGGATTAAAGGCGTGGGCCACCACCGCCCGGCGGGAGGAAGGTATTTTGCTTTGCTTTTGAGACAGGGTCTCTCTATGTAGCCCTGGCTGGCCTGAAACTTGCTTTGTGGACTAGGCTGCTTAGAACTCAGAGTACTTTGTTAGTAGTAGCATACAATGTATCTTCTTTAGTCTTCCTTGCGGCTAGCTATTGTGTTTGCAAACTTCAGCTGAATTGTTAGGCGTGCTTATGACTTATTTATTTTTATTGTACTGAGTTCCATTTATTAATCCATTTGAAGAAGTTGCTTTAATTCCTTGTTGTTTGCCAAAACATATCGCGCTACTGTTTATTCTTTGTAAACGTTTGATTGTGGTGAACTGAAGACGTGCGTTCCTGGGAAACCCCCTCTCTCACAGCGGCTAGCGTCGCCTGTGAGCATCCATCCCTGAGCTGTGCTTCCCAGAATGAGTGCGATTAGAACATGCCTCAGTGCACGTTTTCTCGGTTTTCTTCTGACACTAAAGAGCAAAGACCTTCCTTGTCTCAGGTTATCTCAGAGCAGGCTCAGAGTCCACAGGGCTGCTGGGAATTCTGAGCCCCATGCTGGACCCTGACTCACCAGTCATTGAGGAGTCAGTGGGGAGAGAAAGCCATTGTGTGTCCTGACTGCAGAGTTCTAAGTGCCTGGCGTCTGGTGGGTAATGGTTTCCAGGTCTTCCAGGAACTCTTTCAAAGGCGTCTTGATAACCTGTGGGAACTTCTGAGAGTAGCTGTATTCTGTTGAACTTTGGTCTTAAGAGAATAAAAGGTAACTCTTAAGAGCACATTGACTAGAAAAGCTCCACAGAGTCAGAAATTCTGAAATTTTGGCTTTGAAAGGCTGGAAGGATCCCTGATCCTTTGATGTGGTGGGAAGAAAGGCGAGTTACAAATCACACTGACGTGCAAGTGAAATCCTTCCAAGATGTGCTTGAGGTGGTGTTTATTTCAGGGTTGCTTGTCATTTTGTATGCTATGCATTGTACTTTAGACAAGCCTCGGATGTGTTTTCTTTCTGATTTGAAACAATTAATTTCTCTTTCAGGTATAGAAGCCAAGAAAAATGTGGTAGTAACGCAAGCTGACCAAATGGGCCCTCTCCCCAGCACGTTGATCAAGACTGTGGATTGGCTACTTGTATTTTCTTTGTTCTTTTTAATTAGCTTTATTATGTATGCTACCATCCGCACTGAGAGTATTCGGTGGCTGATTCCAGGACAAGAGCAGGAACACGCAGAGTAGAGACGGGACAGAACCGGAACAAGAGGGGCCTCAGCCCTTCCTTTGCGGACATACGTTACAGTTGCTAACCTGCGGACCTGCAGCGGAAATCAGATTCAAGAATCATGTCCTTGTTGAACCACTGAGAGGCTGAAAAGATTTCATATAAAGGTGTTTTTACTATGACAGTTAGCAGGTACAGAAGTACCCACTAGAATTGACTGTTCTTGTTTTTAATACTTGAACATAATGAATTTCTCTTCTAGTGTTGTTAAGCAGGAAAGTGTCTGAGAAGAGGAGCTAAGATGGGGAAGTGTGGCCAGGGGAGTGTGGGCTTACCACAGGACCAGGTGAAAAATAAAGTCACTGAAAGAATTCAAAGTGGTTTCCTTGTTTCTAGGAATGACAGACATTAGGAGAAAATAAATGCTTTAATTAAAACATGTTAATTCTGTGCTAGAGCACAGACTTTAACCAGTTATATACTAGCATGCATTATTTGAACCTTAAAATCCCCAAACACAGCTAGATTGAAATCCAAAGGAAGTATAAAATCTTGTTCTTGCCTGAAGGTTGAGTCTGGTCTAGTTTAGGACACATTTGGAAAAGAGGCAGCATAGGCCACCGACATGGCTTAGCAGATAAGGCTCGCGGCCAGGTGTGAAGACCCGAGTTCAGTCCCTGTGTTCCACGCGGTGAGCGGGGAGAACGGACTCTAAAGTTGTCTTCTGCTCCCTGCGTGCACACCACAACATGCGCCCCTCCACACTTATTAAACACGTAACATTTTATAGAGACAACATATCATTCATACAAACCTCTTGAAAAACTGTTCCTTAAATTCAGACGTGAACATCAATTACCTAACTGTAAATTATGCTTTGTGTTTTTTTGAAATAGGGTCTCATTATGCAGCCTTGGCTGGCCCAGAACTCATAGATTTCCCCTGTCTCTGCCTCCCAAGTGCTGGGATTAAAGATGCATATCACTGTTCCTGGCTTGATAAATTACCGTTGTGTTAACTTTGTCCAGTGATTTAGCCTGGCTCTGCCCTCAGCCTCCGCTGCTGTCACTCCACCACGCCCATCCTTCTCTTACTGCTTACGACGGACGAGATTTGAGGACCCATGGTTTCAGACAGTGGCGTTAAGGTGGGAAAAGGACACCCCATCACCTCGTTAATATACCTAGTATGTTAGTATGTTAGCTACTATATGACTGGTTAAAGTCTGTGCTCTAGCACAGAATTAACATGTTTTTCACTTGTAAGCTTTTCTCTCCCTCCTCCTCTTCCAGTGTATAGCCCAGGCTAGCCTCAAGCCCCAGATCCTCATGCCTGTCCTGAAAGCTGAGATTCCACGTGTCCTGGAAGAATCCTCACTTTAATATACACATTTCAAGAATATTTTCCATGATCATAAACATTTGGGGGTAAATACTAGAAATAATAAGACTTTTAATATTACCCCTGGTACCTGATCCTTAAGCATGAGCCTAAAGAAATCCATGCTGTTGGCCAAGTTATTTTAAGTCAGTGCTTACCCTCATAGTACCCCAAGTTTTGCTTTTCTAGATTGTTGCAGCTTTTAATCAGGCAAAAGAAGTCTAAATTTTAGGTTATTTTGAGGCTTTATTGTTTTTTTTTCTAAGTCCATTTGGGATATGAGTACTAACAATTGTGAAACCAATCTTAAATGTGCTCTTTAATATATCCCTTTCCCAAATTCTCTGTAAAATAGATAAAACATTTTGAGACAGGGTCTTGCTATGTAGCCCAGGCTGGCCCACAACTCCCAATGATCCACCTGTCTCTTGCCTCTAGAATTCTGGGATTAGGGCATGTGCTACCATGCCTGGCAACTGGTAATATTAATGTGCTAATTTGTAAAATCTAACAGAGTAGTGCATGGTGGCACATGTCCAGAATCCCCAGTTCCTGCGAGGTGGAGAATGACGCTCCAGGCCAGCCTCTGCACTCTGTACCTGGCTTCATGAAACTGTCTCAAGAAAGGAATACAATAAAGTTACTTAGTAAAACCGAGCTAAAAGCTGCAACATCTTACTCACCACTAAGTTAAAACCCCCACACCACGGGTTTTAAAATGAATTTTATTGTCAGTTACATTGCAAGAAAAAAATGTCAAAAGAATAAAAGATCAAAACACACAGACGGCATGTGAGAGAACAGTAGTCTCCACCCGTCCAGGGTCGGTGGTGATGCACCTGTGCATGCAGCATGCTCGAGCTGCAGGGAGGAGCAAGCTCAGCGCGGCGGCCTGAGTCGCGGCAGCCGGGTCTTTAAGCACCGAGCACGGCAGCGGTGGCCCCGCGCACCCCGGCTCCTCGCCGCGAGGAGGGCGCTCGGTCTGCAGCGGGTCCCCGCGGGCGCGGCGGCCATCCCGCTCGGGGGCCTTCGGTGCCTGCGCCGCGTCAGGCAGCGCGCCGGGCAGCCCGGGGCCATGGCGGCGGCGGCGGTGGGAGCGCGCGGCGCGGGACGCTGGCTGGCGGCGCTGCGCAGCCGGGGTGCGAGCGGGGCGGCCATGGTGAGTGGGCCCGGGCGAGCCATTGGGCCTTCCTTCGGCTGGGTGGGGGCGGCTGCGCGCGCAGACCCGCAGCTCTCACGCCGTAGCCCCCGCGCCGGGGAGGCCGAGGCTGCGGGGACATCGGTGAGTTCGAGGCCAGCCGGGGCTCCGTAGTGGACTCTGCCTTAAACAAAGCAAAACACCCCAGACAGCTGCCGCCGTAGTTTTTGAGCTTGCTCACCGGAACCTATATCGTGGAAAAAACCCACCTAAATGTGAAGATTAGTTGTGAAGCCGGTGGGCCGTGGCCTTTCTGAGTGCTGCGAGCGGACCTGGGGAGGCCTCCTAAGTGACCAGCTAGCCGTGTCGTCTTGGGCCAGGGGGCGTTAGGAAAAATTAGTAACCCCCCTCCCTATTTTTGAAGGACACATCGATTTTTTTTTTCTCATCACTTTTAAAGAGGACACTTGGTTTTCTTACTTCAGACTTTAGAATTTTGGCCGTGCGTTGAGGCTTGTAATTGTTCTCCGAGGCTGAGGCAGGAGGATTACCTTGTAGCCGGCGAGGAGTGCTGTGAGACCATCTGAGGGGCGCATTGAGGGTGTGAGGGGCGGAGGGGAGGGAGAGGAAACCCAGGGTACGTTTTTTTTAACACGCAGCTCCATCTAGTGGAAAACGTTGCTCAAGCTCAGCCTTTCTTTTACAGGCGCTCAGTAGAGCCATGCCACCACGGTTTTATGAATAAGTCATAGACATAATTTATTTTCCTGTAAAATTTCTATAATGAATTTACCAGAAATAAATAATTATGCTTTTATTACACAGTAGAATTGTTGAAGTCCGAAAATTATGCCGACAACGTCCATTGTTTTTGACTAATGACTTTAGAGAATTTTTTTTTTCTGGTATAATCCAGAACTAGTCACATTTGGTTGACATTTTAAAAATTAATTAAAATAAGTTTTCATACAGATGTATTCAGGTACACTAAACTCTTCTCCCTTTCCTACCCGGTTCCTTTCTTCCAATAAAAGAAGGAATGTTTCATTTTGCTTTGTTTTTAATGGATAAGTTTCATATAGCTGAGGCTGACCTTGAACTCGGGTACTCTCCTGCTTCCACCTCCCAAGTACAAGTGTGTGCCACCACCCTCAGTGGGAAATGTTTTTAATATAAAACATGTAAAATAGCTCCGATTTCCATACAGCTTGCTCGCTGCCACCTAGGTGGGGCTCAGGGCATGCTCCCGCCCAAGGTGCTGGTGACCGTGTAGAATTATGGCTGTGGGAAGGAATGAGTCAACATTTGGTTTGAGTAGCTGCCCCGTGTCAGAGTCTGTTGGGCACCATCACACTCAAGGTCACCCCCCCTCCTTTCAGCCCTTCCTCCCTCACTCACCCCTATCTTTCCCAGTGGGGGTGTAGACCAGACTGGCCTTAAACACAGAGATCCCCCTGCCTCTGCCTCATGAGCACTGAAATTAAGGCATGTACCACTATGCTTAGTGAAAGATTTCCTTAAGTCTTTCAAAAGCCAAACATTTCAGATGGATGGTGATGGCGTACATCTTTAATCCCAGCATTCAGGAGAAAGAAGCAGGTGTATCTGTGAGTTCAAGGCCAGCCTGGTCTACAGAGAGAGCTCCAGGACAGCCCAGGCTATGAGGAGAAACTCTGTCTTGAAAAACAAAATAAAACAAAACAACAAAAGGAAACAAAACCCCAGCCAACCAAACCAAACATTTCTTGACATTTTGGTACTGTCAAACCCTGTATAGACAAAAGGACCCTGGAAGCCAGAGAGGCCAAACTTGGCATGCAACAGTAAAAAGTTAGAGAGCTAACTGATTACACTGCCCAGCTCCTGGGGTTCGATACATCTCCCTCCACACCTATGAACAGCATGCCCAGGCTGTTACGCAGGACCATGCTGGAGGGTGGAGAGACGGCTTAGCAGTCAAGAGCACTGGCTGCTCTTGCAGAGGACCCGGGTCTCATCCCAGCACCCACACTGTGCTCACAACCATCTGTAACCTCAGTGCCAGGGAGTCTGATGTCCTCTGGTCTATCAACAACATACATGCACACAGTGCATATGTGCGCCCAGGCCAAACACATAAAATAGAAGTAAAAAAAAAATCTTTAGAAAACAATAAAAAAGAAAAACAAACAAACAAAGGGTTCTTTCTGCTGAAGGCGTGTCTCTCCAGGGCCTTTGGTGGTATGGAGCGGAAGTTACTCCATGTCACAGTCCTTTCCACAATCCCTGTTGCTAGGTGGACATCCTTTATGAGCTAGCCTGCATGCTCTGATCTCCATAAGGTTGTGGATAGCCTAGCGCCAGAGAAAAGCAGCCCCTTCTATGACCTCTGGATGACCACGGCAAGGCCCATAGTCTGCTCCATGGTTTTCCTTGCTGTCAGGTTCCTGTGAAAAACAGTTGTTTCTTTTCTGAAACGCTCCAAGTGGACTTAAAGTTTCTAGGTGTTGATAGACAGGTGAGATTGTTTCCTGTGCTAGAACCCTGTGTGGAAAATAGCAGAACTCAGTAGGTTTGGTGGCGTATATCTGTGATTCCAGACTGAGGAGGCTGAGGTGGGGCGAAGCCTGGGCTAGTGAGAACTTACCACCACCACCCTCTCCTGGTACCATGGAGAGAGAGAGAGAGAGAGAGAGAGAGAGAGAGGGAGGGAGAGAGAGGGGGAGGGGGAGAGAGAGAAAGAGAGAGAGGGAGATTTAAAAACTTTTTAGACAGGGTTTCTCTGTGTAGCCCTGCCTGACTTGGAACTTGACCTGTAGACCAGGCTGGCCTCAAACTCAGAGATCCACCTGCCTCTTTCCTCTGAGTGCTTGGATTACAGGCGTGTGCCACGACCTCCCGGCTGGCTATTAGTTCTTAACATTGAATGCTTATTTTGGATTCCAGGCCTTTAAATGTTTTTGCTTACAATCCACTGTCATTCTTCCCTTTGTAGTGGGCGGAAGGAGCTGCCGTATCAGGGAGAACCAACTAGAACATGGGCGCAGTAACGTCCTTTTCCCTCTTCATGGGACGGGTTGTCGGAAGGGAAAGTGTATCTTCTTGACGGTCTTAACGTCTGCGATGAAAGGTCTGAGGGGTCCAGAAGTAGGAGCGAGTTGTAGCTTCGTATAGAATCTGGAGCACTCGCAGCTCTGCCCCCCCCCCTTCCCCGGGCCTTCGCCATCAGCTCAGTCTTTGCAGGGAGAGTCTTGATAAGAATGTCTAGCTGGAGCTGGCAGCCGCCCCGCAAGGAGCGGAGGCATGGGGACTTTAAGCCGGGGTGAGAAGCTGTCTTCACAGTTTGTAGTCGTGTGTACACGGTGTCCAGTGTTTTTGGTTAGCAGCGGAAGGCACAGGTCAAATGGCCAAAGGGCTGAGTCTCAACTACCAGGAGTGAGGAAGGAGTGGACAGTGCAGGCAGGGACTGTGGATGCCCTGGGTGGTCTGGTGACACACGAAGGGAGTTTGTTTTACTAGTGCTTTTATTTTATTTTATTTTATTTTATTTTATTTTATTTTATTTTATTTATTTATTTTTTTGGTTTTTCGAGACAGGGTTTCTCTGTGTAGTCCTGGCTGTCCTGGAACTCACTCTGTAGACCAGACTGGCCTCGAACTCAGAGATCCGCCTGCCTCTGCCTCCCAAGTGCTGGGATTATAGGCGTGTGCCACCACGCCCGGCTTACTGGTGCTTTTATTAGCAAGGCAAAGAGCTTCTGCTGATGGTAGAGGGGCTGTGGACTCCAGAGGCTGTTATAACAAATTCCATGATGCATATGTATGTTGGTCCCTCCACTTTCCCAATAGAGGGGTTTTCATCATATATGAAAGAAAATAGACATTTGTCTTAGGATCCTGTTGCTATGAGGAGACACCATAGCCGTGGCAACTCTTAGGAAGGACAGCGTTTAATCAGGTCTGGCTTACACTTTCAGGGGTTTAGTCCATTATCTTCATGGAGGGAAACATGGTGGCACACAGGCAGACCTGGTGCTGGAGATGCTGGGAGCTCCAGATCTCCATCTGCAGGCAGCAGAAAGAGGCTGTAAGCCAACAGGACGCAGCAGACATCCTAGAAGCCCGCCCCCACAGTGACACACTTCCTCCAACAAGGCCACACCTTCTCATAGTGCCACTCCCTATGGGACACACAATCAAATACATGAGTCTATGGGGGCCATTCTTCTTCAAACCAGCACAATGTTCTAAGTTCTCAGCATGCTAGAGAGCTGCAGAGACCGGAAGTCCCCCCAGCAGCCTTTTGAGCTGTTTGCCTCGTTTGTGCATCCTGGAATGCTGTAGCCTCCAGGAAGGCCGGTGGCTGTCTTAGTCATTTCTGTAATAAACCAGAGTTGCTGAATTGTGGCGTCTGAGGCGGCACTCGGCGTAGGAGACAGGACAGCAGCCATCCTCTGTATATCCCACAGTTTCCCTAGCCTGAGAAGGAAGGACTGAGCGAGAGCTAGAATTTGTTTCCCTTGAAACTTTTTTCCTGTGTCTCATCCTAAAGAGGTGTACATTTGTGGACAGAGTTTAAATAAACGCCTACCCTTTCAGACAGGAAACCTGTTTTCTTCCTAGTCTTCAGATGCACAGTGGTTGACGGCGGAGGAGAGGAACCAACTTATCCCTGGCTTGAAAGCAGCAGGGTGGTCGGAACTGAGCGAGAGAGACGCCATCTACAAAGAGTTCTCCTTCAAAAATTTTAATCAAGTAAGTCTGTGAATTTTGTGTGTCCCGTTTGCATGTCCTGTTACTGTTTCTGTGACTCCTGCCTGTCTGGTGGCAGGTGGGCTAGGATCCACACCCTCTCCTCCATATGAGTTCATGACAGACTGTCTGTGCTAACTTGGGCAGTTCTAGTCCTGGGCAAAGGCTGATTTTGTGTTACTTAGAAAATCAGTACAGTGTGGTGCTATACATTTGTAATCCCAGCACTTGGGAAAGTGAGACAGGATTGTGAGTTCAGGCTTAGCCTGGACTACATAGTGAGTTCTAGCCTGATCTGAGAGATGCAAGACCTTATCTAACACACACACACACACACACACACACACACACACACACACACAGAGGGGGTGGGGCAGGAAGAGAAAAAGAGAGACACAAGGAGAGGAGACTAGATAGAGAGACAGGGATGGGGTGTGGAGGAGACAGAGAGAGTGAGAATGAATGAATAGCAGATCTTGAAGTTGCGGTAGCTTTGATTTAGGTATGGGTGTGATATTTACTCTTCCTCCTGAATTTTAAATAACACTAAATAAGGACATGCATGTTTTCCTATGTACTAGAAGGGCGTATGGATAAGGCCAGTTGAGAAACCACCTGCTTGCTATCTCTACGTTTTCAGGGCAGTTAAAAAAAAAAAAAATCTCAGCCGGGCGTGGTAGGGCACGCCAGCACTTGGGAGCCAGAGGCAGGCAAATTTCTGAGTTCGAGGCCAGCCTGGTCTACAGAGTGAGTTCCAGGATAGCCAGAACCTCACAGAGAAACCCTGTCTCAAAAAAAAAAAAAAAAAAAAAAAAAAAAAAAAAATCTCAGCTGGGCGTTGGTGGCGTACGCCTTTAATCCCAGCACTTGGGAGGCAGAGGCAGGTGGATTTCTGAGTTCGAGGCCAGCCTGGTCTTCAGAGTGAGCTCCAGTACAGCCAGGACTACACAGAGAAACCCTGTCTCGAAAAACAAAACAAAACAAAACAAAACAAAAACAACAACAACAACAAAAAATCTCAGCCGGGCGTGGTGGCGCAAGCCAGCACTTGGGAGCCAGAGGCAGGCAAATTTCTGAGTTCGAGGCCAGCCTGTTCTACAGAGTGAGTTCCAGAACAGCCAGGATCACACAGAGAAACCCTGTCTCAAAAAAAAAAAAAAAATCTCCTTGTGTTTATGCCTTTAAATCTCTCCTAAGCTGCTCCTCTCCATGCCCCGTCCCCTTCTGGCCTGCTGTCCAGCCCTTGAACTGTTCCTCCAACTCTGACCACCCCCCAACCCCCTTGGAGCCTCAGCCTCCACAGGTAACTACTCTGCTCGGGCCCCACCCTGTGCAGAGTCGTCTCCCATGACTTACCCTTCGTGATGACCTCACTGCTTCCGTGCGAGGCATTGCTTTTGACTAGTCTCTGTTTGCTCAGTTACTGCAGTAATCCTTTGGACAGATTTACTGTTTTTATTTGTGTTCGATGTTGGCACCCAGAAGTCAGAGACCATGTTTGCTCTGCTCTCTACTGACAAACGGGCCTTGGTTACCGTGTAGACGTCCATTACAGTGGTTGTTGGTTCCTATAAGGGCGTGTGAGCACCGTATTCCCACCAGAGGAACCCTCAGCACATTTTTTTTTTCCTGGTAAATGCCGTTGGCTCTGCCGAGTTGCCTGTCCTGTTCTGTCTTCCTGTCGTCTGGCGGCCAGCCATTTGCTGCGAGTCCCCAGCTCCCGAGAAAGCGTAGACCTAACCTGCTCCTGCCCCTGCCGCCTCCCGGGCTCTGCAGCTCTTGTCAGGGCTTAGCACGCTGGCTGGTGGCGGCAGCCTCGCTGGTACAGTAAGCTGTACAGAGCTCCAGGTAGCCTTTCCCAAGCTTATTAAAATTCTTACGTGTGTACAGCTGGACTCCTTTAAGCCTGGGCTAATTTATTGGGCTTGAACATGTGGCTTAGAGTACTGAGTGGTGCTGCCTCGGGCCGGCCCCGGGTCGGTCCTCCAGCACACTGGAACCTGGGCGGCAGGGAGGCTGTGCAGGGCCCCTTGGCTCCCCGGTGCTGCATCCCTCATGGTCATGGCTCACAACACGGCCTTTTCTTCAGCTTTTAGGAAGGGGAGCCAGTGTCAGCCGCACATTCGGGACTCGCTCCCAGCAGGCTCTGTGACATCTTCCTGGAGGGTGGCCTGACCAGCTGTCCCTACCCACACACAACTGGAACATACCTGGAGCTAACAAAGAGGGCCCTGCCGCACATTGTCCCTGAGTGGGAGAGGACACTCATCCTAGGACGAGCGATAAAGACCTGACGGTGAAGTCAGCTCGCACTAGCAGGCCTGGGGCATCCTGAGGAACCAGCTTTGCCCTAGTTGGTGGTGTTGGGAAAAGGGCAGGCCTGTGACAGCGCTGTATGAGTCTCGCCGTCAGGGAGGCCTCACAAAGGAGGTGGGGCTAAATGGAGAAGGGGGCATTAGCCAGTACACAGGGCTTCAGGGTGTGGCACCGACCCCCTGCCTGAATGCGGGCTGACACCATCACAGTCTCCTGCTTTTCCTAACTCACGGCGGCCACAGAATGGCTTTGCCGCTGCTGTTCTGTTCACAGGGGAGCAGCAGCTGTGGGGCACACACCTGGAGACCTTAGGCTCCCTTAGGATACAGGCAGGAAGACCACCATCAGCCTGGTCTGTGAAGAGGGTCCCTGACTCAGAGATAATCCAGAATGTGGGCTGGTGAGATGACTCAGCGGTAAGAGCACTTGCCTCTAAGCCTGATGGCCTGAGTTCGGTGCCCAGGACCCTCATGCTGGACAGAGAACTGGCTCCCTGAAGTTATGGTTTGGTTTACATGTTGTACCCATAGTGTGTCCCCCTTCTCTCTGTCTATATATATATATATATATATATATATATATATATATATATATAAATAAATCATGGGCCACCATGCCTGCCTGGCAGGGCACCTTTGAATTGCGGGAATACTGTAACGTGATAATAAAGTAGTATAAATGTAAAAGTTTCCACCAGAATGACACCCCTTATTGCTGTTCTAGTCTTTTTCTGCAAGCCTAA